>JAACNH010005579.1:0-19812 GCA_019447015.1 Hymenochirus boettgeri
TGAATACAACAGATATACCATGACCTGGATGAATGAGAACCTTCACAAGCATATTTCTGATCAGTGATTTCTTCATATCTTGGTCTATGCAGCACATAGAAAGGAGGCTGGTGGCTCATTTTAAAGGTAGGAACCTGGCCTTTCATTTAAAATAAATACTTTAAGAGGGAAGAAAGTGTCGTAGTTAAACTGCGTAAGCACCAGCTACATAATTGTCTAGAGCTCCATTGATCTGAAAAGCAGGATTCAAGTGAGATGACTAGAGTTAAGTGGCAGATGCAGCGATGATAGGAACAGGTGAGTAGGGATAAACCCAAGATGGATTTCTGAGATGCCACTTTCTGGATTTTTCCGAACCATTTTACAAATTTTTTAAGTTAATTTTTTAAAACAATCTAGATATGTATTCCAAATTCACCAATGGCAACTATTTTATCAGTGCCAAAACCCTGGGTAAAAAAGGCATCTTGACAGGCATCTTTTTGTCATTTTCTACAGAATTTAGGAGTACTGGTGTGGTTGAAATTTTGAAAATGATATAGTATGTATGTATGTATGTATGTATAATACCAAGTCTCTTGGGAAAGTGTACTCCACCCAAGATCGATAAGTTGCTGCCTTACACTTGCTTTGTGGATCTCTCATAGATGACATATTCTTCATCTGGAGCGGTGCCAGAGACCAACTGATGGGTTTTTTCAAATTTCCATCAATTCAATTTGCATAATATCAATGACGATAATATATTCCTTACACGGAATATATCTACCACTGAAGTGGAGTTCCTGGATTAGGAAGCATGATGGGCATCTAATTTCCTCCTTGTATAGGAAGCCAACAGCTACCAATGCCCATTTGCACTATCAGAGCTCCCACCCCGAGCCACTCAGAAGGTCCATTCTAAGAGGACAGTTTCTTCACTTACAAAGAAATTGCTCTCTGGATTTGGACTATGATGTAGCATCACAGGAATTAACTAATTTTTGGAAAGAGACTATCCTAGTTCCCTGTTGGGCAAAGAATGTTATGCCATTAGGCAGCTCTCACAAACAGATATGCTTAAACCCAAGGAAAAATCTATAGATAATACAGTGAGGTACATCACTACATTTGGGTCTGAATGGTATACATTGATAGACACACTTACTAAAACCTGGCATGTGATTAAATTGGGAATTTTGTTTTCTGAATTTTGTTTAACAGCAAGACAGAGTAGGAGTTTGGCCCGATATCCTGACTCGTTGTCATTATAGGAGACGGAATACAGACTCGACAGGGGGACACAGATTGAAGGGTACATATCCCTGCGGGAACTGCACATGTTGTGAGTTTATGTATGCCACACATGAGGTATGTGCCACAAGAGGGAGCAATAAATTTACTTTAAATCAGTATTTTATGGGCCATATGTATAAAGCTGCGGTATTGCTTTTTAGCGATACCGCGACTTTAACGATTGGTATCGAACATTTCCGTTCGTTAAACTGATCGGAGATTAACGAATTTTATGATACGATCGTAAATCTATGTTAAAGAAATCGTAGATTTAGGATCCCCATAGAATACCATTGCAGTAGTTTACTACCGCAGGGTGTTCTACGATCGAACATTTGGTAATTACTGAATGTTCGATTGTAAATGTACGATTGTAAATTAACTAACCCGCGGTATAGCTAAAAACGATACCGCGGGTTGATAAATATGGCCCTAAGAGACTTGCCAAACATCTGTCAGACATTAGGTTGACAACTAGACATAGCTTACAGGGTAAAATATTATCCTCCATTGCTTAACATTTTTTGGAAAGTCATGGGGGGTCATATAGAGGCATCAAATGCTTTGGCCTGGAGAAAATTAAAACCTCATTTAGAGGTGAAGATTATGAATCTCTGTAAAGAGAAAGCTGATGGATATTCCAGCTGAAAACTCTCTCCCCGGGAGGGCTAAATGAAGAACTAGATTTTGTTCCATTTACTGTATATGAGCACATTCTTTTACTCCCTTTCAGGTTTGCGATTGCAGCTTCTTTCTGCCGTTCATATTATGTACAGTGGTGACGGACAGAGTTATATGCCTTCTGGGAGAATGTCCTTTACTCCGATATTTACCTTTTGGTGATACCAGGCGAGAGTTACAGCCTGAATTTGGAAGTGAATTGCAGATGGATATAACTATGGCCCGTGGAACCTTTGAATATTAATTTGGGACCATTCAGTTTTCTATGGTTTGTTACCCTTATTGGATGCTTGATCCTCTCTTATTGGAATAGCTTACAACATTTGTTTATCACTGATCATGCTAATTGATGAGCAAGTTCAGGTCTGACCAGCTTCAGTGGATTGGGGGTACCCCCATCGCTTGATACTTCTTCATTTGGAAATACCTTTTTCCTTTTGAATTTCTCCTACATTTTATGCAATATGACTACTTACCTGACTGGAGTTGCTGGATTGTGAAGTACATGAATTATAGCTTTAAGAAACTTAAAGGAACTTGAATTATGGCTCTGATGGAAATTGAATATTACTTACCTTTAGAAAGCTGGATTTTGGACCTAGGAGTGATTTATCCCTTGACTCTCATGGTTCGAGCACTTTGGGACTTGTAATTAATATATACATTACAACTCAAATTATGGAGATTACTTTTCTCTATGAAATAATATATATGTATATAGCCAATGTATCTCTCGCTCCACAAACGTTATTTATTTATATATGTATCCTCCTATTGATTGTTCAATGGTTTCAGTGCCTCTTTTTAATTGTGTCTTGCACCAGTCTACCAGATACATTTTAAGTGTTTCTGGTATACTGGTGCATGAGTTTTACCTGACGTGCGATTCTGGTACTCAGGGGGTCTGGCCTGAATCACGTACCGGCACCCTGCTCTATCGTATGATAATATACGCGAGGCTTGGGAGGTCACGTGACCCAAGCCTCACGAGATCACGGGGATTTAAATAGCTGCCATTACACTTGCACCACACTGCTGTTGAGAAAGCCATTCAGCGAAACGCGCCCAGCGCGTACCTCTGAGCACTATTTGCATTCTTCTACCTAAACTTTAGCATGAAGCCTCTATATATATTTGTGTTTCTGACCCTCTCAGTGACTGACTTATGAGATTTCAGACAGATGAGTATTGCCCACTGGTAGGTCATAGTACTCTATACAATAGATGTATATATTTCATGTGTATTAGTGGAGAATGTTTGCGTGTTTTTTTTAGTGTTTTTAACTACATATACTCGAGTATAAGCCGACCCGAGTATAAACCAAGGTACCTAGTTTTACCTCAAAAAGTAAAAAACCATGATTGACTCGAGTATAAGCCGAGGGTTGAAATTGCACCCCCCAGGAAAGGCCCCCAAACATTCCCCCTTAGAGAGCCCCCCCGTTTCAGGGAGTGAGGTGGTACTTACAATTGTAGGTAAATCAGGGTAAGCTAAATTTTTCCAGAATCTGCTGCTGCTTACTTGCGCTCTATGTAACCAGGTACCAGTAAGTAAAATCTCTGGATCCTGCTGGCACTCTGCTGTCTGCATGCTGCACTGACGTCCGTACTTGGCGGCTGTCTAACTTACTGCCCGGCGCCGAGTAGTGACGTCACTACTTGGCGCCGGTCAGCAGCAGATTTTGGAAAAATTTACAGTGACCCGAGTATAAGCCGAGGTCGGGTTTTAAGGCTATTTTTAAAGCCTGAAAACCTCGGCTTATACTCGAGTATATACGGTATATGCACTGCACTTTTTGTCTATGTGACTTTCCCCATTTACAATGTATATAATAAAGGGATTTTTACTATTTTGACACATGTTTTGAGAGTGCCAGGTACTTTTTTCTTGCTGTTTGATTATATCAGTATACTTTGTGCACCTCTGACCCATTTGGGAGTATACTTAGCCTTGTGCCCTGATAAATTTTCTATAAGAAGACTCATGTGCTCAAGCAATTAAAGTAGGAATGTTCTGTACACACATGCGATCCCAGGGAAGTTGGATTGATTATTTCTACCTTGCAATATCATTTTGTTAAGGAATTACAGCACATGCTTCACGCGCTCACGGCTGTACACAGACGGGCGCGCACGTATGGATGTGCCCTCGCACAGAGGTGGCGCCAGCTTTCAAATAGCCAGGAAGTGCTAGGAACCGGTGCTGGATGTTTGTTCCCACACCGGCTTCCTGATCTTTCCTGTTCCAGTCCATTCCCAGTTCCTATGCCTGTATCCTGCTCCGTGTTCCTGTGCCTCGCTCCTGTTTCCATGCCTCGCATACATTCCTGTGCCTCATGTTCCAATGCCTCGTTCCTGTACTTCGGCTCTTCAGTCTTCCTTCTCGCAGGTACTAGAGCCGCAACCAGGTGTGATTCAGCAGCGCAACATCCCCAACATTAGGGGCTCTGGTGAAGACCTGGTCACGCTTAGACTCCGCCCCAGCACCTGAAGTTACTCATTGGTCTCCGCCAAGGAGTCTGGGACAACCTGACAAGGATATTTATTATACCCATAGCATAATTACCCTATCTGATTGGATGGGGTATTATGTATATCCATAGTGTAATTACAATGGGGTATTTTGCTACCGTGTTATATAATCCATGGTGGGTTGTATATTGTTATCACCATTGATGGTATTTTGGTAAACCTAAAATAATGACCTAGATAAAGGTCTGTCTTTTCCAATAGTGTGCTATTTTTCCAACTGTGATAAATTAAATAACCAATGCAGTTGGTTAACTAAAGGCTTAATGTGTCACACAATGCTTATATTTTTAAATGCTTATTACCGACCAATAGGGATGGCATAGAACGCGAACTCGAACCCGAGTTCGAGCCAAACTGTTGGAGTTCGAACGGACCCGGACTTCTCGAACTATCTCGGACGCGGACTTTCGATATTTCCCGGACTTTCGATAATTTATCGAATGTTCGAACGTTCGAGTATCGAATCCGCGAGTAAAATGTACATGGTATCTAGGCGCGAACATCGAATCTGCGAGTAAAGTCTCCATTACAGCCTATACGCGAGTATCGAATCTGCGAGTAAAATGTCTATGTTACCTCGAACGTTCGAACGCGAAAGCTCGAAAGTAGCACGCGTGAGAGTAAAATCGATAATGTAGATAACAAGCCTGTTTTTGTATATATAAATAAAGGGTAACTGTGGTCTTGAATTCTTTCAAACTAGTAAGAATAATATGAAAAGCCTTCCATCACACCTTCAAAATAAAACCTAAATCACATCTCAAGATAAAATTTCTGAGAAGTTATTGCTGGAAAGGTTCAGCAATATTACTTCCTGCTTGAAGTAGTACTTCCTACAGCCACATGACTAGCTTGTAGTCATGTGACCAGCCTCAGCCTGTATTAATAGGCTCCCTTTCTCAACTGTAATTTCCCCCCCCCCCCAGGTACTTCCTGATTTCCCCAGCATTAAGTCTTAACTGAGCATGCTTCTCCCCCGGGGTGGACAGGAGGGGCAGGAACAGGTGATGTCACTCAACCTACTGGTTGCAGGAAGTTTGAACATTCACCCCAATGTAATTTCTCACAGGCTCCATCCAGAGATGTGATTGTTGTATAATTTTAAAGGAAATACTGCAGGCTATCATTTAACCCTAACTTGTTTTGAAACCACAGTTGCCCTTTAACTGCCGCTTCTATCTCAAACTAAAAGAAGACAATAAACATTGTCTCTCACCCAGTCCTGTTCCGGTTTGTTACACTGACTGACTGAATTACTGTGCTGATAAGGAGGAGCGAGCATATTCCTTTGAGTCATAAATGACTAGGCTGCTCACTCCTCCTTATCAGCACAGTAATTCAGTCTGTCAGTCAGTGTACAAAAACAGGCTTGTTATCTACTGGGGAGGGGCAGTGGAATACAGGAAGTCACTCAGTGACATCACTGAGTGACTGATTATATAGATTCTCGCCACTGCACCTTCCCTTTGAAATGCCAGAGCCTGTTTTCCTATTACTGGTCCTGGTTAGTTTTTTCTGCTTAGTAATATAAGATTGAGAATGGCATGGCAGTTCTGAGCCTTTTTGTATAACATTGGCTGTGGCTGTGAGATATATTTTGTTTCTATATCTCCTCATTTTCTTTCTCTTTGTTATACCTGACTGGGCTATTTAATGAAAGGACTGAGATCTGTACACATTGCATCTCATTTTTACTTGCGTCCTGAACTCTTTGCTTTTTACAGTCCAGTACATTTCATGTACAGATAGGCAAAGCCTCACTTTATCTTCTCTTCTCTGCTTTGATTGGAGAAAGAAACAAGAGTGTATTCATCCTGGTAGCTAGGCAGTCATTATATTGGCCATGGCCAATGTATCTATACAGCTGCAGTTCATTAGGCTGTTTTTCTATGGGTATTTAAGGTATTGGAGCCATTGCTTATTTGTCTATTTTGCATGATTATTTAGTGTACCGGGAGTGGTGGGTAAAGTAGGTCACCCTTTTACCTTGCTGGATTTTTTTTATCATGCCTGATGAAGCTCAGATGAGCCAAACGCGTAGTAGTGACGTCACAAACAGGCAAGATTTACTAACGCAGTCGAAATATACCACTGTCAGCAGCACCTTTTAACCATGACAAAGGATTGATATCGGAAAATACAGATATGGATCCTTTATAAATACTGTCCGTAATGCGAAAATTCAGATTTCTTTTTGTTCTGTGAAAAAAAAGCCCAATATATGGATGACTATATCTGTTGTATTCAATTAGATCAACTGGACTTGAAATGTAGTTCTTGAAGACGTTTCGCTAGTCATCCGACTGGCTTTCTCAATTCAGAATGACTTGTACAAGAATCTGTGGCAATTATGTACCCTGGAAAATCCCAATTAGCATATCACAGCCAGGTGTTAAGGGTGTGATTAGATAGTGGCTAAGAGGTGTTATAGGAACGCCCAGAGTAAGGTGTTAAAACAGCATTGTACATGGCAGACAGTTGGTGTCGAACCCCCCCACCTCTATTTAGGCTTGGTTTCTTTATTTTCACATAAATGGCCTCCTTAACACCTCTCTTGAACCAGTCACGTTCCTTCGCCAGTATGTTAACATTACAATCTTCAAAGGTATGTCCTTTATCCTTAAGATGCAGATACACGGCTGAGTCCTGACCCGAGGAATTGGCTCTTCTGTGCTGGGCCATACGTTGATGCAGTTGCTGTTTGGTCTCCCCCACATACAAATCAGAGCATTCTTCACTGCACTGCACTGCATATATGATGTCGCTTTTCTTGTGTTTAGGTATTGGGTCTTTCGGATGTACCAATTGCTGCCTCAGTGTGTTGTTCGGTTTAAAGCAGACAGGGATACGATGTTTTTTGAAAATTCTTCTTAATTTCTCGGAGACCCCTGCTACATATGGGATGACCATGTTCTTCCTCCTGTCTTGCTTTTCCCCTTCACTGTTGGTATTCGTGTTCTTTTCTTTCCTTCTACTTCTTTTGACAAAGGCCCAGTCTGGATATCCACAAGTTTTAAGGGCTCCTCTGAGATGTTTCATTTCTTTAGCCTTCGCCTCTGTGCTAGTGGGGATGTTCTCGGCTCTGTGTTGCAGGGTTCTGATGACACCCAGCTTGTGATCTAAAGGTTGGTGGGAGTCAAACATCAAATACTGATCTGTGTGTGTTGGTTTTCTGTAAACCTCTACTTCCAGTTTTCCATTTTCCTTAACTTCTACCAAGCAGTCCAAGAAAGCCAGTTTGTTGTTTTGTACCTCTTCCCTTGTGAATTTAATGTTTTGGTCTACCGCATTAATGTGTTCTGTGAAAGCTTGTACTTCCTTCTGGTGGATTTTAACCCAGGTGTCATCAACATATCTGAACCAGTGGCTGGGTGCTATGCCCTTAAAGGTATTAAGCGCCTGTGTTTCTACCTCCTCCATGTAAAGGTTGGCCACAATAGGTGAAACTGGAGATCCCATAGCACATCCATGTTTTTGCTTATAGAACTTATCCCTGTATTTGAAATAGGTGGTATTCAGGCACAAGTCCAACAAGGAACACACCTGTTCTGGGTTGAGATCAGTTCTGCTGGTAAGAGTGCTGTCTTGGCCCAGCCGTTTTCTCACCATGTCAACAGCCTCCTTGGTGGGTATACAAGTGAAGAGAGATTTCACATCATAGGACACCATAGTTTCTTCTACACCGAGTACTATATCTTCAATCTTGTTGGTGAAATCCTGAGAGTTCTGGATGTGATGCTTAGAACTTCCCACCAAAGGTCCTAAGATGTTAGCTAGATATTTTGCCACCTTGTATGTTACAGAGTTGATGCTGCTGACTATAGGTCTTAGTGGGGCCCCTTCCTTATGTATCTTTGGGAGTCCATATATGCATGGATGTGCCTCACCAGGGTAGAGGCGATGATACATTGCTCGGTCAATGGCTTTATCCTTTTGAAGCTGTTGTAGTAAGTCTATGACTCTTTTCTTGTAACGGCTGGTGGGATCCCTTGTTAAAGCCTCATATGTGTTGTTATCGGCCAGGAGCATGGTCACCGTATCATGGTAGTCTGAGGTGTTGAGTACCACTGTGCATCTTCCTTTATCTGCCGGTAGAATGGTGATACTGGAATCTTTCTTGAGGGATGTTAAGGCTCTTCTTTCCTGTGTAGTCAGGTTAGATGAAGGAGTTTTAGCACTGGCTAAGGCTGCAGATACCTTAAGGCGAAGTTGTTCTGCCTCACTCTGTGATACCTTATTACTCTGGATAGAGGCTTCTGTGGCTGCTATAATATCGACCACAGGGATGGCTTTAGGAGTGATGGCAAAATTCAAGCCCTTACCAAGGACCCTTAACACCTGGCTGTGATATGCTAATTGGGATTTTCCAGGGTACATAATTGCCACAGATTCTTGTACAAGTCATTCTGAATTGAGAAAGCCAGTCGGATGACTAGCGAAACATCTTCAAGAACTAAACTTCAAGTCCAGTTGATCTAATTGAATACAACAGATATACCATGACCTGGATGAATGAGAACCTTCACAAGCATATGGATGACTATAACTTCACAAAATGTCTTTTTTTTGGTTAGTAAAATCACTTATAGTGATATATTTACGCTGTGACATTTTTGAACCTGAAACTCCCTTAGCTATTGGTTCTAAATATTGACGGAAACACATAGATGTTGATCAAGTAGTAAATAAATAAAGACGTTTGGAAATAATTACATAAAACAAACAGTCTTTACAGCATTTGTACAGTGTGAAAGGCTTTAATTTTTTTATAAAGTGAAAGCAGATTGTGATGTGGAGCAATCGGCCACAAAGATGCTTTAAAAGACAAAAAACAAAAATCACATCATTAAATTTTATGAACCCGGTTTAACAAATAGCCTATGGGGAGCTGGATATTTTCAAGAGTAAGTAGGTTTTATATTTAGATATTGTTAATTATGTATTAGATGTTATATTTGCCTCAGTTAACTAACACAAGGTATTTAGATATAAGGATAAATGGGGAATATATATTAGAGATATGCCATTTAAATGATGTTAACTTTATTTACAACATTACAGTTTGACAGTACAACAGAGATTTCAATAGAACTGTGCCTACATTTATTATTCATGGCTTTCTGTAATTAGGAATTGTCAATAGCGAGCCCTACATGTTCACTACCTGTGATACAGCCTGTATACTGCAACTTTCACTGGCTGCTAAAGGCTGTAACCAGTTATGACCATAGTGATGGTTCCATTGCTCCATAAATGTGTCATACAGGAGGCTAGGAGGGAGCACCCCATTAGAGGGGCACTGGACATGCTAACCCAACAACAGCTGAAAATCCCATAGCTGCGCTTCTTTTTTAGGAGTAATCCATATCTTGCTGCTATGCATTGCCTGGACCACCTGAACTGTACACCTTACCCTAAATGTATTCATGTTTTTCTACATAGTACATAGTAAACCATAATTTTATCACAAGAAATATAAAGGAAACAATGCTATACTTATTTCACAATGGTAAATACAGTGGGGGTTATTCAATAAAAGTTCTTATCGTTTAAAATGGTGCTAATTTTGCCCCAACCAATCAGTTGTTAGCTTTCAAATGTTACATAAGTTCAGATTGGTTGGGGCAAAATTAGCACCATTATAAATGATAAGAACTTTTATTGAATCTCCCTGAGTATATTTATAAAACACTGTGATAAAATGTTGAAGGGTTTAAACTCTTTAGGTTGGGTCTTGTTTTGTCTGTCTAACATACCTGTCTAGTTTATCTACAAATTCAACCCCTGGATGCAAAACCACAGCATCCCAAACTCAACAAAAGTCTAGCTTTTTCCACCTACCCAATACACCAACCTGACACAACCAATCACACATACACACATGGATACAGTCATCATCTGATACCTTGGGTATTCTTCCTATCCAAGAAGAATTTGATAAATAATCTTGTAATATTAGCCCTGACTGCCCTCACAATGAAAATATATTTTAAGGGAAACTGTCACCTCCAAACAAGTTAGAGATAAACAGAAGCCTTCCTTTAAAATAAATATTGGATTGCATCTTTGACTAGAGCCTGTGAGAAGTTACAGTACTAAAAATGATCACAATTACTGCTTCCAGTGCTTCCATGAGCATGCTTGTTTAGATTTATAGTTGGAAAAGAGGAACTCCCCTCACAGACATCTGGTGATGTGAAAAAACTGGTAAAATGTCAATCTGCTTCATCTTAAGTTTTAGACAGAGTTAAGTGAATTAAAGGTTTGCCAATTTACAAATAGCTGTAAAAAAACATTGATGATTGAGGGGGACATGGCTATCAATGCAGGCAAAGATTGGCCACATGGTTATAAGCTGCTGAAAGCAGGAAGTGCTCAGTAAGTAGGGGTGTTCCTTTTGTTTGTATCCATATTCCAAAGAGTACGCCTCAGATCCATGTGTGTTTCCTAATGTTTTGATGTCCTTGTGGTTGTGTTTGATGGTTCCACTTGTATGTAAAGTGAATGGGAGAAAAATGTCCAGAAACTTGTGGGTAACTTGGGAAGGCTTCTCAAAAAAAACAACATCACACGACTGAAAGAGATTCTGACTCCCAAAAAAGGGAAGAATAAAGAAGAAGATGAAATAGAAAGAACAGTAAATCGACTTTTAATGCCAAATTAGTAAGAAGATGCTTTAATACGCATTTTGTTCTGTTGAAATTGTATACAAAAGCAAATATAAGTGTATTTTGATCATCTGTTTTTATGTTTTTTAATGTCCCTTTAATTAAGAACACATTTCCTTTCCTGGTTGTTGTAGACATGCTATTTTAGTACAGTAGATCTTCATTTAAAATAATAAATATTGGTATCAGGTAAATATTTGTATCAGGTTCTTACTGTGAATATACTGTATCATCCAGAGAGTCCTTACATCAATTTACCAACAAGAATGGGCAAAATCCTCTCTCCTACAATAAATATGACCCATATCTTCAACAAATCTAAGTAAGGAATTGGTTGGATTTTCTCCTAGCCAATGACACTTCATGATTGGAAATGCACTTGGAAAGTCACTTTTCATACATCAGAAATAATTTATATCTTAAAGCAGTTTTTTTTCAAGGATAAATGATAATTACTAACTACGCATGAATGGCAATGTCAGTTTTCGGAGATTACACAACAGTAATTATCGCTTGTTGATCACTGTGGAAGTATCAAGCATGAAATGATGGTATACCAGATGGTTCAGCAGAATGTAAAGGAGAAATAGACATAAAAACCCAAACCAACCTTCCTGGATCCTCTAATTTCTGGCAACCTTAAAGCTGCTATTCATATTCCCCTAATAGGTCCACAGAAGACCACATACTTTATAAGTATCCATGACTCCCCCTTCCCAGATGGCCCAATAATGGAAGGCTCTGGCTGGTTAAGTGCACATGGAAGTAACAAGACTGATACTGGAGTAATTTTAAAAGATTTTTAAAAATAACAACTTTAGCAGTGTCAGTAAAGATAGAATCTGCTGTCTGCATGGAGCTTTTGGCATTTTAATATGACAAATATCTAAATGGACTGTCCCCTTCTTATCACCCTGACACTTTTCATTTCCCTGACTACCCCAATCCCCTACAAACCTGTTCAGGTAAAATAATAAAGATGAAAGGAATGTTGGCAGTAGTGCACAATAAATACAAAGTGAAGTTAAATACAATGTATAATGTCATGATCTCTGTAAAACATTTCTGAATATTTTTTTGTTAACTGCTTTGTGCCTTACTGCTTCATTAGCGTCATGGAAACTACAAATGCAATTGTAATTTATTGTGTATAGTAATTAAACAGGTAGATATAATGGATTCAGCTATTGAGCAGACATGATAGTATAAAGAGAGAGAGAGAGTACAATATTATTTAAATCAATTATTCCCAGTTTCGGTTATATAATGGACAAGTAGAGATCACCTGCTAGTATTATCTGGTGAGGAATACATTTATTACACAATGTACTTTATTAGTTTGAATATTTTTATCCTATAAGACTAGTGTATATTTATTGATATACTTTGATCTAAAAATAATCTTTAAATACTATTTTACAATTGGGAAATACAAAATAAAGTTATAGTACAAAGAAATGTACAATAATATTTGAGAAATTGCTATATATTTGGAAGGTTCCTTGTTATATAAATTATTATAAACGCTTTGAGATTTGCAGCTTGTAAAATTGAACTTAAGATACCACATGGGCCAACTTTTAAAATAGATATCTGCCCAGTAGATGCACAGATAATTTGCCCATTCACTAGTGCTTACCTGCAGACATTTACACGTAGTTCTGGACAAACGCCTGGCCTAATAACAGGTGTAACATTGGTCAATCCCAACCAGGGAATGCTACGGGAATTCCACAGGAAAGAACTGCTCTGCTGTTCGAATGTCAAATCAGCTTTAATGTCTAACTAGTGCATGGCCAGCAATAGACTTCATTTTCACCTGACATAGTTTTACTAGCTAATAACTGAAGATAGACACTCATATATATTTCCTTTTATTTGCATACGTAGTTATAGTTACTGCACTTCCAACATAAGGCAAAATGATATAAATATCTTGATGAAGTTACCAAAGTCTATAACAGTTTAATTTCAACATAAATACCAGCCGAAGAAGGTCAGATGATATCATTTAAAAAATATATTCCATAGACATCACATAATAATAACATTGTCCTGCCCGTACGTTATCATCATGTGCATGTCCTGCATGGTTTTTCATTACAGAGCTTCTGAATGTATTAAATTTCATCTTTGCAATTAGAGGGAAAACCTATATTGAATATAATTAAAGGGACACTTAACAGATTTTATGAACTTTAAGTACATGAAATCTGTATCTATTATTCGCAGGGAGGTGAGAACGCTTATTCCTACCTCCCTGTGATTAATATAATGCCCAGGCAACAGTGCAACACTTACGTTACCGCCGCTCCACTTGCGGCTCCTTCTCAGCTGTCAGGCGCGCTGTCCCGACCAAGCACCTATCTTCAGCACGTGAGCACCAATACAAATGATAGGCAAATAATAGAAACTGACTTCATTTACTTAAAAAATACAGCTTGTGTCCCTTAAACTCAACATTATGTCCACAGCCCATATAATCATCAAATGTGTAATTACTAGAAGTGCAACTTTGTTCCAAAATTTTATTTCAATGTAAAATCTTATTGCTAGTTTTTAGTTGTTTGGATATAAAGTTCTGAGTTGCAGGTGTTTTTAAAGGATAACAAAACATTCCAATCATTTATAGATAAGCTCATTTCCCAGATAATGAAGATGCTAATAGCCACTAATAGCCACCTTCAGGGTTATTCAATAAAAGTTCTTATCGTTTAAAATGGTGCTAATTTTGCCCCAACCAATCAGATCTTATTTAACATTTGAAAGCTAACATCTGATTGGTTGGGGCAAAATTAGCACCATTTTAAACGATAAGAACTTTTATTGAATCTGTTAGTACTTAGCTAAAGCATTATACAATCATTGGTTGTAACCTTACCATTGGGTCTAGCTCTACTGCAGATTGGCAGAACAGAGTTCAGGGCCCTATAAAATCATTTGCGCCCATAAAATACCCACGTGGCAGTTAAATACTGCTGCAGTTTTCTATGGCTATTTTACGACCATTGTGCAAAATAAAGTCAACATTGTAAAATATCAATCGTTATCTGTATGTAGATAAAATTTTCAATACTGCACTTTGCAACCACAGCACTTAGTTTAATTATTGAATTTTGATGGTCCAAACTGGAATTCTGCATCAAAACCCCAACATTTTTACACTGAAACTTGGTTTTGAGACACTTACAAGGGAGATGTTATTTACTATTTGAAAGCTAACATCTGATTGGTTGGGGCAAAATTAGCACCATTTTTAATGATAAGAACTTTAATTACATCTCCAGCAGTTTTGTGATGACATTTTGTTGGTTGTTTTGACTGATGAAATTTTGTCAAATTCTGTCAACCTGCCCTTATCTTCCAATTCTCTGGATCCAGTGTTCCCTCTAAGCTGTGTGCTCATGCACATGCACACAACACAAGGGTTAAAGTGGTGGTGCACACACAAAAATCTGCTGGAATATTAGTGCTGTGGTGTGTAGTGCAGACAATTTCATTTTACATGCACACTGATAATTTATTCCTGCGCACAAAGACTTTTTTAAATTAGAGGGAACATTGTCTGGATCTCTTTCTTCACATTATTTCATAAAAGAACAACAGGGAGATGTAATAAAAGTTCTTATCGTTAAAAATGGTGGCTAATTTTGCCCCAACCAATCAGATAATAGCTTTCAAATGGTAAATATCATCTGATTGGTTGAGGCAAAATTAGAACAATTTTTAGCGATAAGAACATTTATTATCTCCCTTCAAGTGTTTTTTCAAAAAGATCACCACCTTTTTCTGACCAGCTAATTAATGCCTAACTAAAGATATACCGGTTTGAAGTTAGTTAAAAAACCTTACTTTCCCAGGTAAGAGAGAAACAAAAAATATTGATTGGAGAATTCTTCACAAATTCTCTACAAATCTCACAAAGCATGCCTCAATTCAATGAGCTATTGGATAGGACTTAATGCAGGAAGATACAGAAAGATATTGTAAGATTTCAGTTTGTAGTAATATAGAAAATACCTTAAATCAGCAGTTTTTGGGTGATAAGTCAGGGGAAATGTAACTTTTAATAGATGACAAAACCCATCTTCTGCCTTCTAATGTACTTAAGATGTGGAGCTAAATTACTAGGTCTTAGCCTCTGTTAGTATTTTAGATTGCCAAAAATACTTACAGAAAGAAGAAATCTTTACTTCATCTCCGACACTTTCTACTGTAAACCTGGGACTTAGTAAAAAGAAAATAGTGCTCTGCAAGAAGCTTAATCCCATAGACCCTGTTGCTGGCCAAAAAAGGGTCAGAACAGAGCACACATGTGTATTTTGTACCTATAGCATTTTAGGTTCTCACCTAGAGTACATTATAATGGAAGGGGTGGGGTTAGGAATATTGTCTTTGGAAGTTGGTGGTTTAGGTCCACGTTTAGGACCTAACAACCTACAATTTTCATTTTAAATACCATTCCCTGTTGCTATTAAAGAATCTGTTCTTATTTAAGAAACAATAGTTTCTTAAGTATCTTAATAGTAAGTGTCTTTATTTAGGTATCATTATTTAAGGATCTGAACGATTGTTCATTTACGGTCATTTTAACAATCATTAAAACGATCGTAAACCTATGATAACCTATGATTCCAGTGCAATAGTTTACTACCGCATGGTATTTAATGACCGAATAGCGGTATTGCTAATGTGCAATTATAAATATGGCCCTGGGGTGTTTTTATTCAGGGAGGGGAATCCTTATTTAAGGAACGTTATTCTTAGGAGGGGTATCCATATTTTTGGAGCGGTATTCTTATTTAAGGAGGGGTTTTCTTTCCTGCTTCAGAGTCTAAATTTCTACTTACTTCCTCATAAAATCCAAGCAAGATTGTTAAAAAGCAATCCTAAAAAAATATTATTGATCCTTAAATAGCAATAAGGGGGAATAATTTACAATAATTTATACCCCTGATATATAAATATGTCCCTTAGTGAAAAATCAAATCAAATGTCCTTTTTAGTGTTTTGTTACCCTTGAAACAGCCTTTCAGTAAAAATAAAGATCACTAAATTAATTATTCCTGTATTTTTTGTTTGTACCTTTGTCGGGGATGCTTAAAGCTGGGTACACACGATGAGATATTTCGGTCCGATCGACCAATAGTTCAGTGTATCGGCCGATCGGACTGAAATTATCACATCCAAATGCTCCCATGTCCGAATCGGACGAAAGGACGATCGGACATGGTGGAAAACCTCGTCCGATCGTGCGGTCCTCTATGGACCACACGATCGGTCAGGGTAACTATCGGACGCGGCTGCTTTTGCCGTGACCGACAGTCCTTCCTCCTGGCCGACCGGTCGAAAGTATCGAACGGTCGGTCAGGAGGAAAAATCGCTAAGTGTGTACCTAGCTTTAGACACCACACCACATGGTCTTTAAAAAACAACCGTAAATTCCCTGAGCTGCATTTTTAATTCAGTAACCAATACAGTACATGATTTTTTTTAAAGTAATGGTATGTAAGTATATTGAAATGAATGCATTTTAACAAGCTATGGTATATATATATATATATATATATATATATATATATACATACATAATGTATGACAATAACTGTAGGACAGAAGGTGATATTTTATAGAGGTTGAACATATTAAATATGTATATTTTGCATAGCATAATGTGATTATGCATCTCTATTCTCTGTATATACACTAAAGCAAATCATTTATGATGAAAAGTTGAGCAAATAAGGACAATGAACAGCAGAATAATAACAGGGAAATGTAATAAAAGTTCTCATCATTAAAAATGGTGCTAATTTTTCCCCAACCAATCAGATCTTTCAAATTGTACATAACATCTGATTAGAAATGGACACAAAACCAAACTCGAACCCGAGACGAACTTAATGAGTTCGGATTAACTCAAACTATTCAAACTAGTTTGGGTTCAAACTATTTCGTTTTTATGCAGCTGTATTTTCAATAATTATCACAAATTCGAGAATTATCGAATTTACGGACCGTTCGCTAACCCTAGAATGTATCATTTGCTAACCCTCGAAGGTAGCCTTCGATTTCGGTAACCCACGAATGTAATGTTTGTTTTCGCTAACCCTCGAATGTAATGTTTGTTTTCCCTAACCATCGAAGTATCGGTTGATTTCAGTAACCCTAGAATTTATGGTTCTATTTTCGCTAACCCTCGAAAGTATTGTTCGGTAACCCTTTGAATTTGCCGTTACCCTCGAATGTAGCTTGCACAAAACCCGGTAATTGCCCGCTCGTGTTTAAGTTTTAGTTTGGTTTTAACAAGTTTTGGTGATACTGACAGGTGCATGTTACCCAGGGCCCAGACCATTTTCCAGGTGACACAGCCATTTCCAGTAAGTTATCATTGTTAGTGTAGCTGTAAATCACCCAGTAAATCACCTTTTGGAACTATCACTCTCCCATTGACTTTAATGGGTCCGAATTCGAACTTTCAAATTTTTACTGAAGTTTAAAAATGGACCAAACTTTATCAAGTTTGTCCATCTCTACATCTGATTGGTTGGGGCAAAATTAGAACTTATTACACCTTTCTGTAAGTCTGCAGTAAAATGAATGATTTGTCCAATATCATGGATGTTATGCAGCAAAGCTACATGCCATTTGCACAATAATGCAAAAAAAGGGTTGCTGCAATTTTAATTGCATGAACGCCAAAGAGTTTGACATGACAGTCTGGATGAAGTACAAACCTGTTAAATTTCCAAAATACTGAACATGTTCAATTCATTCATATGCATTTAATAATAAATAAAAAAAGGTGATCATTTCTTTGTGTAGGAAATAAAATATAAAAATATGTTGGCATGTCTATGTGGGGTTAAAAAGCATAAAACACAATAACGATGTTCCTTTTCTAGAAGAAGAAACTTAAATATAACACTGAAACAAACATACTGAATTTAAACATGTCTAGCTTTTGGTAAAAGTAGCTTAAGATAAATTAGAATAACTGCTCATGTGTAGAAATGGCCATTTTCTGACTTAGACACATCTATTGTACAAAACTTAGCAAGTGTTTATATATTATACATACTGTATATACTGTAATTCAAAAATCAGAGCACGTTTACAGTGTAATGTCTGTTTTTAACAACCTACTTCATTGCACGGCATCCGGTCACGGAGAGCTCCTCCTCGCTCCGCCCCAGGCCTGCTTCAACTCTGCCTATACCTGCCCATATCCCACCTACCCAACACGAGCCAAAATTTTTCACGATCGAGACACTTGTTTGGCACCTATGACCTAGCGCATCCATAGAAATGATTAGAAGGGCATTCTCTGTGCAAAACATTCCAAAATGTACTACAGTATATGAAATCTTATTTCCAAAACTTTGGAAACATCCCATTTTGAAATCACAGTCTTGTTACAGAATCTTTTTCACTGACAGATTCTGTTATTGTGCTAATATTTTCCCCAGATAAGTCTTTGTTGATATTTTGTAGAGATTCTGTAGAATGTTCATTTGTTGATAGAAGAGTATCTTGACTTTCGGAACCCTGAAGAGACAGACTTTCTGAGGTATTCTCTGTACTTGGCAGTAATATGTACTGTTCATTTAGTCTATTTACATTTAGTTCACAGTGTGGCTCTAGATCTTTCACTTGCAAGTCAAACGTTTTGTCACATGAATCGCTGTTGGGCTGATTTGCAACTTCTTCAGAAACAGAATAGATAGTCTTGGTACTATGTTCTGGGAATTTGGATTTTGAATGCCTGTGAAAAAAGCCAAGGTTTTTCTTGTCAGGGACAAAGCTGTTTTTTTTCTGCTGTTCCTTGGCTGCTTCTTTTTCCAATAGGGCCGACCCGTTGCTTACAGAGCTGCGGACATCGCTAGCTATCGCTGCTGTTTTGGGATGAATCATTGTAGTTATGTCAAACAGACTAAAAGGTTTTTTTTGCGTTTTGTTTCTTTTTTCCTTGATTTTCATTTTTTCTTCGGTTTCCATATCTGCTACAGCGTTATTCATTTTTGCAGACTGGAGATTAAATTTGTTTCCTTTTAGCAATCCCAAAACTTCAAAACGAAAGCTAGAAATGTCTTGCTTTAGTTCCTGCAAAAGAAATTAATAAGTCAGGTGGCAAGTCAAGTTAGTATCTGATAATATAACAGCATATATTCAATGCGTCTATTCCTACACGGCGTTGCTGGCTTTTTAATGGTTTAACGCCTGCAAATGTTTGCCAGTCATTTATAATGAGATTAGGGTTAGGGTTATGTCCTTGGTTATGTTACTAAAAATGTACACGGGTAAAAATTAATGATTTAATGATTCATTTTTTTAAAATTCTGTTTCTATGTCTTCTTTTTCCCTTTTTGACAAATATAAGCAAATTTTTAGTACCCCTTTTTCTAACCACATTTGCACAAACACAATAGATTGAGCAGGTAGCGCATTGTTCATAAAAAAAAGTTGGAAATGCCCAAGATTGTACAAGATTGTAATTTTCACTCCTTCCCAAAATAACTCTTCTAGGTAGAGGGTCAGTCACTACAAGGACAGATGGCATCACTGCAAGGTGTCGGAGTGCCCTTTACTATATAGAGGTCAGAGTACCTTTTACTATATGGGGGTCAGAGTGCCCTTTACTATATGGGGGTCAGAG
>JAACNH010005580.1:0-19811 GCA_019447015.1 Hymenochirus boettgeri
CCCCCCATCTATGAGCAGCAGTGATTCCTTTAACAGCATAATTAGCTTTCTTAAATGTAAAAATTTTTTGTCAACCCAGTGCACTTTTATTTTTTTGCAACCTATATTAAATGACATTATATCATGATCACTATTCCCTAAGCTTTCCATTACCTTTGTCTTCTTCTACTTGTGGGCCCCCATGGCTCCTCTCCTTGCAGTCCCCTTGAACCCCCCTCTGGCCCCTCCCACACCTTCTTAAGTCACTGTAACTCAATTTCTAACTGGTTTCTCCTGCTTTTTCCTGCACCATGCATGTGCCAACCACAGATTATAAGGAGGAAGTAGTCTTGTGAACACAGATTCAGAACCTCCCACCCCCTAACGTTCTGATTAGTGATTTCTTCATTTCATGGGCTGTGCAGCACATAGAGATATGGTTGATGGCTCATTTTAAAAGTAGGAACCTGGCCTTTCATACAAAATCAACTTGTTTAGAGACCAGAGTTCCCCTTTAACACCTCTTTCTAACCCTGTGTAGTACCCCCCATGCCTTCCCATTCTTCAATAGTCAACACTTAATACTTAAACATACCCTCCGGTTCTTCCTCTGACAGGCCCTAATTACATAAACACTCCCTTTTACAATATGCGCATGCACCTATAGTACAATTATGCACTGGTGGAGCACGTTCGCAGGTAAGTTTAATTATTTGGCTCCCTGCTCCTGTTGGATTAATTGAAGAACAGCAGGTAAGACATAGCTCCTTTACCTCCTGTTCTTCAATGAATGTAAAAAAACATTGTTTCATTTTTAGTAGTTGTTTCAATCCCCCATATAAACAGAATAGTTTGTCTATGTATTTGTCTAAAACTTAAAAAAATGTTGGGGGGGGAATATATTATAGGTATCGTTTGGAAAATGTACAAAAACCTGGGCAAAATATCCCTAATAATATTAACGCTATCAAACCACGAGTATGGTTTTGCCAAAGGGTCAAGTTGGAGCATATTCTGCTTTGCAAAGGCAAGTATATTATCTCGACAAATCAGTAAATCAGTAGGGAGCTGTGCCCGTAAATAGCAGATGGATTTTGATTGGCATCAAAGGGGAAATAAGTTCTTAACAGCTCTATAGCTGTGTTGCTGGGAATTGTTTAAATATTCTTATTTCGATAATTGACTCATTCAGAATTAAGGGGATTGACATATTTGGGGAGTATATGTACATGAGGAGATTGCCTGCATAAATTGCCATTTTGTGTGCCCATTGTATAACTTGGGGGAAAAGGGGTCAGATTATTGTTTATTAACCCTTGTTCTGGCTAAGTTGTCACCATATAGGGCCATTATCTAGGCCAGACCTGGGCAAAGGACCGGGTGGTAGGGGGATTGTTGGCAAATGCGGCCAGTTTGCTGCCCCTGACTGGTCCCTCAATACTAGATACCGTACCCAACAAAAATCTTAATATAAATGGATTTTCTCAGGCTGGATAATTGATTTATTTTATTAACTTGGTTTTCTAAAAGATTATCTGAACAATTGATTAATTGACTTTGATAAAATGGATAAAAAAACATCCAATGAATAAGGTAGATTATAAAATCCAGTTTTGCATTCTCTATAATAACTATTGAGTTCCTATTCACAACAAGTTTTTTCATGCAGCCCCCTGTGAAATTTGCCCACCCCTGTAATGTACTGTCCACTTTAGGCAAAGTCAGCCTGAAGTAGATGATACAATGTAGCCATTACAGGCAGGTCTGGGAGGGGGAGTATGTGTGTTTAGAACTACTTTTCTTCACCAGTATTTATTATGTTAAAACAAAACTGCCTGACAGTGGGGCATCTAAGAATCACTGCCTCCCCTTAAAAAACTATGATGTGGCCCCTATCCGTGCTCCATCCACAGTGGTTTCCTGGGAAGAGGCTGTATCTGTTATAGAAAATAAAGATGGGGGCCCCTTGCCTTCCGGGTCCCCCCGAGATTGCTCCCCTGGTTATGCCCCTGCTGCCTGGTCACCCTGCAATAGCTTTTTGTGTGTCAGCACTGCCATTCAAGTTGGTGACACTTGAGGTGCCAGTATCTTGGTTGTCATATACTGTATATGGAGGACAGAGTGCTATAAATATTTAGAGGGCAGTACCCTGCTGTAAATATATATGGGCAAATAACGCTCCTTCTTTTAAAAGTTTTTTGATTGTGAATTCATTTTAGCCCATTTGGATATAGTAGGTTCTCATTCATAGACAGCTTACTACAGCATTTGTGAACGGATCAGTAAGCTCCATTCACTAATAAATAATTTTATAAAGCTCTGTACACATCTCCAACAACGCCAGACAAAGAAGCCCCTTGATTAAAGTGTAAAAAGGCCATGATTGGCTGCCTAATCACATACTTCTATTGGACAGAGTAGTCACTAATTCATAGACAACAGTATTTATAAACTGTTTGCAATTCTGCTGAAGCAAAGCAGCTCTTAACCCTCGCACAATAAAAACATTCAGGGTTATTCAATAAAAGTTCTTATCGTTTAAAATGGTGCTAATTTTGCCCCAACCAATCAGATCATAGCTTTCAAATGTTAAATAAGATCTGATTGGTTGGGGCAATATTAGCATCATTTTAAACAATACAAACTTTTATTGAATCTCCCTGATTGTATCACAGACCTGGGCAAAGTAAGGCCTGTTTGCTGCCCCTTACTAGACCTATACCCAACAAAAATCTTAAAGGGACAGTTCAGTGGAAATTATCAATATTTGTTATTTGCTAAATTGTTAGTTTGTGTAATGCATACTTAGTTATTCTACATATTCTCTCCCATTTTGAAAAATCAGTTGATTTCATACCCTTTGCTGTTCCCTGCTGTTGACATTAGTGAGCTGACATTTCAGGTTCTAACGGTCCTTCTTCTTCCCAGGATGCACCACCTGTTCCTAACAGTAATTTCTACTGATTGGCTGTTGGATTTGTCAAAGATGCTCAGATCTCTACTGAGCAACTGAATCAACCCAGGAGTCAAGGGCAAGACCATAACAGTCTCTACTAGGGGTCCTGCAAACAGGAAGTCAGTATTTCGGAAGCATTTATTTATATACAGACAAAATGCTGAACTGGCAGATTAAGTTCATTGGGATGAAAAAATACTGCTCTTTTTTCTGAAAAGTAAATGTATTAGCACTGAACTTCCCCTTTAAAGGACATATAACTGGGGCAAATAATTTTTTTAACTAATCACACAGTAATTAGGATTAATTGCCACCAACCTTAAAGGATATCTATCTAAAATTAACTGTTTATAAATGGAAAGTACCTGGGGCAGGGAGGTTGGATTGATTATTACTACCTCACAATATGGTTTGGTTAAGGAGCTACAGCACGTACAGTTTTCATTTGCCAGGTTAGTCCTGGACTATTCCTGTATTAAGGAAGATTGTCAGAATCCGTTTTCTTTCGGCTGGTGCTCACAGAAACAAAATTGTGAGTTAGGAATTACCATTCACATATCCCTGTCCCAAGTACTTTTCAGTTTAACTGTTTTTTAAATAAACTTTATACACATGATAGTTTTCCTTTAAATCTGCTTTTTTATTCTTCCCTGACCTTCCTATTCCTTGTTTTTTTGCTCTGGGAGTTTTACTTTTTAAAGAGGGCGAGACACAGCAAGTCAGTAAAAAAATTGGCAATCACCCAGCCCCTCCCCCTGGCACACTACATGTAGAAACTGCCCATTCTATAAAAGTAAAGCTTATTTCTCTGTCACTGCATGGCTAATTGATTCAGTATTGGGATCAGGAAAAGGAATAAGCATTATCTTCAATCTCCCACAGCTAAAAGAAAATCTTACTTGATTCAAGCAGTGATTACAGCTCCCATTGCTGTTACCTTGCCATATCAAAGTAGTTTTACTTTCACTATTACACAAAATCACTGGGTGAATACTAATGTCTGTAGTGGGGCACAGATCATCTCCACTGCACATGCTAGTTGTGCGTCAGTGTTGGGAGGGGGTGGATACATACATGTTGATTATAGAGAAGTCTTGGGCTAGTCAATCCCTCTGGCAATGGCAAGGAGTTGGAAGGGGTAGACAATTCACTGAGCATGTGCAACTGTGTATCTGGGTCCATGACCCACTCTGGAATAGCTTGAAACCTGCAGAATCTAGAAATCCAGGTGTGTAAGTTCGAATGAATAGAAACTGTGAATGTAGATTCATATTGTAGCTGGATAGGGTGGTTATTAGTTGTAAGGGGATAAGGTTTATGTATAATATTGTAAAGCAGACTGTGGTCCGAGTGCAGAAATTGAATACCCTGTTATCAGTGGCAGGAGACAGAGGCACTCAAATGGGACTGGGTGAAGTCAGCTCCTCAGCCCTGTCTGACATTTTTCTGCTTCTTTTATTTATTTAATAATTATTATTATTTTTCTGAAGCAATGTACAGAGAACCACACCTCCTAATTCCCATTGTTAACCTGCATTAACTTGTTTGGGGATTAGTTCGGATTTGGGAAAGAAATGGTGGTGGTTGCAACAGAAACAGAATGAGAATTAAGGGAGTTGAAAGGTATAGTTCACTCGAAAAGTGAACTATTGTATTGATTGAAGCCCGGGAGGTTAAGGAGCTATGCCTTACCTTCCATTCTTCAATCAATTGAACAGGAACCAGGGATAAAGGTAAGTATATTTACCTTTCGTGTGATCCACCGCTGAAGAGATGAAAATCTGACCGTTTCCTTCCTGGTTCTAATCCTCTACAGCGTGCATGCGTAATATTGCGCGCTAAGAGGTTTAGAACCAGGAAGTGTTTTTAAGCCATGGATGGCGCGAAAGTTAAATATACTTACTTACCTTCGCCCGTGGCTCCTGCTCAATTGATTGAAGGAACTATTCCTTTAATTATCTACCACCCTAAACAGAAGTCTTTTTTTTTGTAGTTGGATCAGATGTTTATCTCAAAATGAATCATAAATAGGAGGGGGTTTCTAAGATAAAAATATATTTTTTAACCAGTGGCATAAACAGAAGTTGAACACTGGAAAACAAAATTGTGTAATAATGAAATGTGCATTGCAGGGGGAAAAATTATAAATGAAAGGGAATCTCCACTGGTAAATTAATTTTTAGCCGTCCAGTTTTATTCAAGAACAGGAGGTAAACGAGCTGTGTCTTACCTCGTGTTCTTCAATAAAACGTTCAGGAGCCAGGAAGTTCATGAGACTCTCTGGGCAACATTTGGATATTCCATCACTCCATTAACCTTTATCACAGCTGAAGCATAAAAAGTATTACTCAGCAGCAAGAAAACCAATCTCAACCAACACCCCCTCTCATTTAAGTATACCCAGGAACAATTAATAAAGGACTATATTGGTTTGGGGCTGCATGGTGGCTAAGTGGTTAGCAGCACTGATGCTGAAGTCACTTAGTGCTGAAGTCCTGAGTTCGATTCCACCCTTGGACACATCTGCAAGGAGTTTGTATGTTCTCCCTGTGCTTGCGTGGGTGAACTCTGGTTTCCCCCACACTCCTAAAGACATACTGATAGGTTGTATGTGTCAAATAAATGTGCTTAGATTGTAAGCTCTTCTGGGCAGGGCCTCATGTTAATGTACACATGTAATTGTAAAGCGCCACAGAAGATGTTGGCGCTATATAAATCCACAATAAAAATAATAATTGGTTTACTCTGCCTTCCTTTCTCTTAATGGCTGCCCTGGCAATGGCTGTTACCATACAAGGCAACAAGAAAAGTTAAATTAAGGGTTTGCCTTATGGTAGTGGTTTGTTTTAGAAATGAATACAAATTCTCGAGATGGCAAATAACATAATCCACAGATATAGCAACAACAGACTGAAAAATAAAAATAAACTGACTGTTTAACTCCATATGATTGTTTAATTGTTGATTATTCAACTCTTATGTCTACTGATACTAAAGTGAATGCATAATTTTATACTTGCCTTGAGATTTAAAGGACATGTCCACCCTTTTTAAAAACTTTTGCCACCATGCAGGGGATACCCAACCACTCCCACACCCAACCGCTATATTCACAACTTCAAAATCGCTTCCCTTCTTTACTTACACCTCCTCGATCCTGCGCTGATCTTGTCCGGCTCCCCTGCCCGCCGGAACTGCAAGCAGGGGGCCGAACCAGCAGCTGTGGCAGTGATTGGCTGAGAGGCAGCCAATCACAGCCGCGGCTGCCATTAATGAAAACAGCGCTGGAACAAGGAGGTGTAAGTAAAAAAGGGAAGCGATTCTGAAGTTATGAATATAGCGGTTGGGGGTGGGAGGGTATCCCCTGCATGGTGGCACAAAACTGCCAGCCACAGAGGGAATGAGAAGAAGGGAGGAAGAGGGGAGAAAGGGCTCTACTGAGCATGCCTCAAACCTTGCTGAGGCTAGATAAGATACAGGCACCGGATAAGGCACTGACAGCTCCTACCCAGCAGTTTCCTGAACTTTGAAGAGGCATAACAGGAGAACCACAAGGAGCAGGGATATAAGGTAAGTTTTTTTTTTTTTTTTTTACAGTGGGGCCAGTAGTTAGTCAAATTTTAGTTTGGGGGGTGGACATGCCCTTTAATAAAAACATTTATTAAAAAGAAAATTCTAGAAAATGCTGCCTACCTACTGTATATATGTTTGGATATGTTTGGTATTGTGGTATTTTTCTTACTTAATTGTTTCTGGTTTGTTGCTGAATTCTTTGTAAAGGTGAAATATAAAGTTTTGAAAGTTTGCCTTTTTCTTGCGTGTGAAAACGTATTAGGTTTTGACCCCCCAAAACCTACAATCAGTTATACTTTCCCTGTTCAGTTCTGTTTTTAACAGGAGATATTCTGCAGGACTCCATAGAGGCCTCCTGGACTTTGCAAAAGCTCAGAATTTCATACAGACTCTCTGAGCATTCAAGAGCGAATGTTCTGAGAATATGCCGCAGTCATTGATGGTGACATCACCTGTCACAGCCATGACTGCATTGTGTATCTAGAAGCCTGGAACTGTGAGCAAGGACTAAGGATACATTGCAACATATATCTCCTTGCAGAAGCAGAATTGAACAAGGTAAGTATAACAGTCTTTTTATATCCACTGTATCCACACATAGTCAAAAGGGCAGCATGGTGGCTCAGTGGTTAGCACTGATGCCTTGCAGCGATGATCTCCTGAGTTCGATTGCACCCTTGGACACATCTGCAAGGAGTTTGTATGTTCTCCCCGTGCTTGCGTGGGTTTCCTCCGGGCACTCTGGTTTCCCCCACAATCATAAAGACATACTTATAGGTTGTATGTGTACATAAAGTGATTAGATTGTGAGCTCTTTGGGGCAGGGCCTGATGTGAATTGAGTAAATAATTGTAAAGCACTGTGGAATATGTAGCGCTATATAAGAAATAAAATACAATAATACAGACACCACGCACAGATTTACGATTAGGAATTAATTAGGCCACATCTTTATTGTGACAATTAATGCAAACAAAAAAACCCTATTTAAATAACAATATAACAATATAATTTGTACATGACCTATTTTTATTATATATCCATACCAGCCCTCTAATTATTGTTAAGTCTAACTGGCAATGCCATAACCTACCCATCCATACTAAGCCGCAGATCTTACCAGCTTTGCGGGTACGCACGGGTTAGGTCTATAATCCACCTCCCAGGGGACATATGCTCCTTAGCTTCCCCCCCCCCCAGCAAAGTTACCCACCATGACTCCAATCCTCCATACTAAATTGCTGGCCCTTCAGGCCATCAGGCAACCTGTTTTAACCTATGTTCTTTATAGAAAACCCCTCCTTTTTTTTCTAATATTTCCCGTCATTTATCCCCCCCTATCTGGTTTATTTGTGTGTCTGTTTTTTTTATTTTTCTCCATTATTCCTTTTTCTACTTTCACTACTTTTCTACTTTTACTCCTATTTATTCCCATATGGTTGTTGGGGTATGGGATTGAGCATAATTGATAATGATACTTATTATTATTTTCATTTTCCAGCTATGTTCCATGGTGACAAAGGATTTTCCATTCCTTAGATGAATATTTATATGTGGTACCAATATTATATAGACATTGAAATTGGAACACAAGTCTCAATCATGTATTGAAAGTTAAATAGTGGGAGATTCAATAAAAGTTCTTATTGTTAAAAATGGTGCTTATTTTGCCCCAACCAATCGGATGTTATGTACCATTTGAAAGCTAACATCTTATTGGTTGGGGCAAAATTAGCACCATTTTAAATAATAAGAACTTTTATTGAATAACCCTTACCCAATGAATTGCTCCAATAGTCATGCAATGTTTGTGTCATGACAATGCCTTTTTTTATAAATAATAATTGCAATTTGTTGCAGAACATTTGTGGTTTTTAGTTAGAAATATATAGTCAGATGGGATTTTTTGAGCAGTCATGATCATGAGAAGCTTTTATAGGAAATGTATGGAAGCTTCACATGAAAGGGCTTTCATCATAATTACCTTTATTGGGAAATCATCATCTACATATTAATGGAACTGTCCACCCCACATAATAACCATTTCATGACAAAAGTATATTTGTAACACTTGCTTCTGTCTCCTGTAATGCCCCCTAAGCCCTAATATCAATACTTACCAAAACGCGATCCAGCTG
Organism: Hymenochirus boettgeri; assembly: GCA_019447015.1. NCBI lineage: Eukaryota > Metazoa > Chordata > Amphibia > Anura > Pipidae > Hymenochirus > Hymenochirus boettgeri. The sequence goes on from JAACNH010005580.1 coordinate 8,647, forward strand.
TGCTGCTCTGTCCCTCCTGTTAGCTCCCCCTCCCTCCTTTGTGCTTCGTTAACCTCAGTAAGGACAGTGACATGCGCAGGGGAGCCCTCCACCTCCTTCCCTCCCTCTGGATCTATGTTTTCTTCCTGGTGCCCTAACTATAAATGCTTCCTCTCACAGACACAGCTGCTGATCCGGACCCGCTGCTTGCAGTTCTGGCAAGCAGAGGGCCAAGATCAGAGAGCCAGGGGAATGTAAGTATCGTTCGGAGCCTTTTCTTTAACAAGCCTGGTGATTGGGGGTGGAGATACCCTTTAAGAGGGGGCTAGATATGTTTCTAAAGCTCAAAAATATTGCAAATTATTGGTATTAATACAAGTAGTTCTGGTTGATCCAGGAACCTCCTTAATGCCATTTGGAATCAGAAAGAATCCCCCCCAATTTTGGCATAATACAATGGAAGTCTCGGGGATGGGGTAACATGTTTCCCATAAAAAAGCAACCAAGAAGGGGGTATTAACCCAGAGATATGACCCAATGTCATTAGAACCCTCCATTCAGCCAATACTTTGATATGGATTCAAAACTATGGAACAGCTGAATTTCAATTTTACAACCGGGCCATAATATGGTAATACTATATTTTACATCCACAGTGTAATATTATGACCGTGACATTACATACCGGTAAGTGATTAAAAAGATTATCCAGTGACCCACTCAAAGCACCACTCAAAGCATTAATGCAGGCAGTTGTTTAGATGGGATTGATAGAAAATCTCTACTGGTCATTAGATCCTGGAATGTGTAGTGATACTGAGATAACAATGTCCTATTGTAACAACTTCTATATGAGAATCAGACATTAATATCTCATATTAATGAGTAGGGAGATAAATCGTGGATGTGTATTTGTGAATTGTTTCGAATTACCAAGCCATTCCAATGGAATCCAATATTCCCCTTTATGTAGGTGAAGGATCTTAAAGATTAACTTTTCAAGATGCACAAGTAAAAACAAAAGGTGTTACATAAATGTGCCTTTTTTCCAATAGTAAATATTGTATACAATAAAACAAAAGTTGACATACTGTTTCTGAAATGTCTGCTTTACAATGAAATTCTTTGGGCTTTCTATCTTTATTACTATTGGGGTTTATTTAGGAAATTGCTTTCTGGTTAATATGGGTGAGAACCCAATCAATGTTTCAAAATCTCTTTTTGTACAGTCAGCCCATTTTATCCCTCTTATTATATTTCATTCTCATTTTGTATGTGATATTAGGAAATAGCTCCAGAGAAACATGCAGTGAACACATCACAGAGGTCATCTTACCATTTATTAGAATAGTTGTAGAAGATAACAGAAAAATTAGCTTAGGAAAGCAAAGTTTGGTTTGGGAGTTCCTGTTTGCTTTAATGACCCATGTGACAGGATATTTCCTTATCATCAAGCATTCAGAACTTTCCCTGGATGCTGCAGCTTCAGAAAAGTGAGATCTGGTACAAAATCGCTATTAAAAGAAGGAACCACCTATGCAACAATTTCAGAAAATAATGAGATACCAGTTATGACGTCTTTACCTGTCCTAATCCTGCTTTATGTTGTCCAGTCTTCACTTCAACTGGGTAAGCCAATAATACCTGGATACTAGGTTTAAAATGGGTTTCCTTTGTTTTACCTGTCACTGTCATTATCTACTAAATTAATAATTGGTTTAACACCTAGACATATAAAAATCGAACATATAAACATCTTTCTCTCACAAACATCAATATAGCGATGCTGGTATGATTTGGGAATATTGATTCAAGACAAATACTGTATCTTCTACAAATGGTGCAACGTGTTATTTTAAATGCTCCTATACTGTTTCTCTAGAGTTTTACTAACCCTTTATCCATTTTAAATGATGTTGCCATATGATTACCATTAAGACTTCATAGCTTAATGTATCTGTTGCACAAAAGAAAATACATTTTGCTTTCCTGAAATAACAAATGATTTTTAAAGATCCCATGTGTAATCTAAAAATACTATAGACATAATAATATATTAAATATATACTTGAGAACGGTCCGTAGTGGACTGAAATGCGTCGATGTTTGACATAATAAAAGCATATTAGAAATCCCAGGAGTGCTCCTCTCTTCACTACTTAATAATATACTATGTATTAATTATAGCATTTCTCCTTATGGATGAAATCCACTTCGGGAAACAGGTTTCAGATTCTGGTCCATCTCTAATTATTAGTATACTTTATATATGGATAATGAGCAGCATTTATCTCTTGTACTAAAATGTATTTTATGTTCAGTACATGCTAGCCAATGAGCTTGGGATTTCAAGATCTAAATTCTAATGTTTTAATTAAATTGATTGTAGCCCTATTAGTGCATTTGTAGCATACAAAAAGATGAGAAATTATAGCATGTGATGCTCTTTTTATTTGCACTTACAATAGTTTTCTTACTAGCTTTCGGGAGCTTCCTCCCTTCTTCAGATCTTTACATCATCTCAGAGATGATCTGAAGAAGGGAGGAGGAAGCTCCTGAAAGCTAATCTATTAAGGAAACTATTGTTAGTGCAAATAAAAAGAGCATCATATATAATACTTTCTCTTTTTTTTAATGTTTTAATTACAAATTGTTGTTGCTGTGATACCTCTGTTGGGACTAGTGAAATGAACTGGCAGATTAAAATAAGTAAAAACGTTTGTCCGTGGTATAAATTTGCTGCAGCCAATCAAATGTTAGCTTTTTAATAAGTTACTGCAAGATACAATCTGACTGGTTGATGCAGACTTATAGCATGGGCAACCTGTTGTACCTTTGCATCAGTATTATTATCAGCATACATCATGGGTCTTTAAACCTAAAATAATTTACATGCAATGTAGTTGATTTGAAATGTGTTATAGTCATTTAATTGTTAACAATATTCATTGAAAGGCAATGGCATAATGGTTTCTGTTTCCTTGAGGTCTTCTTTGTGCCACATTGCTTTTTGTATTTGAAGGATAGGAAATGTTAGCAATAAAATGTAGGAAGTGGACAGAAGCTGTTCAACCTTTAACCCTTCCTTAATCTGATTAATACCTTGTGTTTTATTTCTCTTCCGCTAAGAGGTAAATGAACTAGGATGTCTTTGAGTCCTTTCCATTGCCTTGGTTTAGTTTAGCCTATGAAGCTGTCATACTGCTGGGAAGCTAGATCACTTTCTCACACAATTCATTTTTTCCTCCAACTATTTCAATTCTTTACATTAATTTGACAATTATTAATATCTGTATACATGGATAACCTAACTCACTCAACCCTCTTGTGTGAGTTTGATCATTTGTCTTCACAACACAAATTCTCCCTTTTTTCCCCCTTTTTCCTTTTATCAATTTAGTCTCTGTACTCATTCTAATTTGTTGATATCCTTTCTGTGAATTTGTTGATATCCTTTCTGTGAATTTGTTGATATCCTTTCTGTGAATTTGTTGATATCCTTTCTGACTAAAAGGAGGAACTGAAACTTGAGATTTAAGTGTGGAGGGTTTATCAATCAAATAAAATGATTCACATTTGTTTGTTTAATTTTGCAATGTAGTACTTCATTTAAATTTTGTAAATTTTGTGTTGTCCCTGGCTGTGATGATGTACAGTAGGTTGGAGGATAATGATGTTACTTTTTAGTCTGTGCCTTTATAAGCTTGAGAAAAGGAACCAGAAAACCCTGATATGACCTAATAATCAGATTATGATTATGTGCACAGACAATCTCTCTCGCTGTCAGAAGGTAGGAACCGCCAGCCAGCAAACTCACTCTAAAGACATTATATAATTCAACCCTTTATTTCCAACTGTGTCAAACCTACAAGAGTTAAAGCTTCACTAGAATATATTGATTATAGCTGAACTCTGAACAAGCTTCTTGTGCTCTTAAAGAAAAAGAAAGGCAAGTAAAGATGAAACTGGAAAACTGAAACAAGTTGGACATGACAAAATGCTGATATTGTGTTTGGGTGAATGACTATTCATAATAACTGATATCTACCCTATTCAGAATGGTGCCAGTTGTCAGGTATATGAAGCCTTTCAGCTATTAAGCATTAAAATGTGTGTTTTTAGTTCAAAATAATTAAACAAAATAAACACACGTGACCAATATTTAGTATTTTCATCCAGGTTATCATGATCACCAAATACGTGTGCTTTAAGATTTGCCACATTAGGCACATGCGTAAGGGTGGCTGTGGTTGCAGTAGTGGCTGTGGATCTCTCCCAGTTTTTGATCACCCTCTGTTGGCACTTTGTAACACATAAGCACGGAGATACAATAAAAGTTCTTATTAAAAATTGTTCTAATTTTGCCCCAACCTATCAGCTCTTATCTAACATTTCAAAGCTAACAACTGATTGATCTGATTAAAAGCATCTGACACCCCATATGGTACAGTATAAATTAAAATGGGTGTGGTTTGGGTGTGTGTTGAGGGTGGGGTTAAGAGTGCCATTTTTTTAGCCTATAGGCTCTGAAGATGTAAATACAGCCCTTAAAATGGTTTCCACTTGTGTTTCAGATCCTCGTATTTTCTCGATATACAATGAAGACCATAAGGTTTGCTTACAGGCAGAGACTTTGGGAAATGTGGTCACTGCTGTTTGCAAAGAAAACAATGACTTCCAAAAATTCCGGTGGATTTCTTTACATCAGTTAATAAACGTGGGCCTTAAACGCTGTTTGGGAGCATCTGCTAAAAAGGACATGGCAGTAATCACCCTATACCAATGTGATGGGACAAGTGAGCTGCAGAAATGGGAATGTAAAAATGATACACTCTTTGGAATCCAAGGAGAAAGCCTGTATATGAATTATGGCAAAGCGCAGAACAAAGTTATCCTTTACAAGGGATCAGGGACTTGGAGCAGATGGAAGGTATATGGAACCACAGATGACTTGTGTACCAAGGCGTATGAAGGTAGGAAAAGTTTTTCTTTTCAGAGTTGGGAAAAGTATGACCAAGTACACATGTAACATTCAACACATTGTACTGCACAATAGTTCATCCTTTCACATCCACCTTTGCCCAAAGGACCTATTAGGGTTGTACTTAAGTTTTAACCCAAACCTGTTTTCAGGTCCAAACTAACGATTCTGCGTTTGTAATTTCATTTGTTGAAAACTTCCATGCAAAATGACTGCGAAAACACAGAAAAACTTTGACAACAAAATTTGACGGTTTCGGTGAAGGATTTTAGTTTTCACAAATAAAATTCCTTGCAAAACCAAAGATTGTTCCACAAACACAGTCAACAGATTTGTGAATCTTTAAACCCTTTCACATATTCATAACCTATGAGAAAATCTATAGGATTTTGCAAGAAAACAGGGAATCTACACAAGAACATGCACACTATTTGCAGCTGATGTCCAGGGAGGATGTGAGTTCATGACTGATTTTCATTTATTAATAGAACTACACGCTTGTGCTGATCATTTTTTTATTCTATTGCAAAATGAATGGGTCAGGACTGGGAGCACAGGCTGGATGTCTGGAGGTGATTCTGCCACAGCTACAGTAGTCAATTTGTAGATCGAATGGCAAATTTATCTAATATCTTTGTAGTGTATAGCCAGTATAAGTACTGTAAGGCATAATTTCTGGTCACAGAACCATCAATTCACCTTTTAAAGGGCATGTCCACTGCAAAACTAAATTTGTCCCACTGCTGCAAATGGTTCTCCTGCAGTGTCTGTCCAGGAAAGTGAAGAGTAGGAGCTGTCTTCCTGCGAAAAGGTTTCTGCCTTTTACCTGTCCTCCAGGAGGTAATCAGGCATGCGCTGTGGAGTCGATTCCCCCCCTTCCAGATCCATCGTGCTGCACTTTTACTTTAACATTAAATTCTTTTGCTGTATTTTAGCTCTCCCATCCCTAACTGCATTGTCTGTTACCGGATTGGGTAAGTTTCTTCCAACTTTCTTCTAACTTTTTTTTACAAACAGACATTGTGGTTAGGGTTGGAGGTTGGCTACACTACAGAAAACTATAGGGTGGACATACCCTTTAAATATATGAATATTTCCAAATAAATATTTTATAAAGGAGACACACTGCGTGATATTGAAAGGTAATTACATTTTTATTTTTTTATTACGTCATCATTAACTAAAGAGTATCTCCACTCATAAAATAGACTTCATTTTTTTTAGTTTAATTTAAGAACGGAAGGTAAAGTATGTCTTACCTCCCATTCTTCAATTAAATGATCAGGAGCAGGCAGGGAAGTTACAGTACTTACCCTCAATCTTGCTCCTCCGCTGTACCTCTGACAGGCCTCGGCAGAGCTTTCACTGTGCGGGCATGGGGACAGGGGGGTCCTGGAATGGACAACTGATGAATTAGTAGTAGGGGTGTACCTAAGTTTTAAACCAGGTCCAGGTCAGAACTCCCATTTCCACATTCAGAATTCCACCAGTTGAAGCTACAGACAGAATTTCAAACAGAACTACGAAAATTTAAATTGTCGAAACCTTAACTTAAGTTTCAATTGACAAATTAACTAGTCAAAATTAAAACTCAAACCACCGACCCACTGGTAGAACAAACCACTACCTGTTTGCTTAATCACACATGTAAAGACATCTATTTTTATTATTCATGCTAATAATACACATCTATTATCAGTCAATATGTACCGTGTTATTCAGCATTTTATGTGCAGCTATAAACTAACCTTGTCTTCTCCTATTTCTCACAGAGGTTTTTACACTGCAAGGTAATGCGAATGGCCAGCCCTGTGTATTCCCATTTAAATATGACAGGAAATGGTATGCAGACTGCACATTGGAAGGAAGATCTGATGGGAAACTGTGGTGTGCTACAACTTCAGATTACAGCAAAGACAAGTTATACGGGTTCTGTCCGTCTACCTGTAAGTTCATTGCTAAAAATCTTCTCTACAAATGAAATCCAATCCAAATGCAGTTTTCTGGGGTTGCTGGTTATCCAAATATGTGTATGACATAAAAATTCACCCGCAGTTCATTTGCAGCATGTGTATTGTTATCTTAAAGAGAGAGTCCACCCTTAAAACAAAAAGTTACTTGTCAGTTATTTGCCTGCAACACCAATTGCTATTTTTAACAGTTTATTACATGTATTTGTAACCAGATATTTAAGTATAAGTATTTCTTTCTGGCAAAGGTATCTGCTTCTTCCCTCTGCTCAATGAGATTTTTATAAGCTTGAGCATGTGCAGAGGAGGCAGCAGTCAATCATTGGTTGTGATGTCAGCAGTCACAGTCTTTATTGACTGCATGGAGGGAGGAGCCAGCCTACCCTACCAGAATGGGGACAATAATTATCCTTAAATAGCTGGTTAGTAATGCAGGTAATAATGTGCAAAATATATCATTTGGGGTTGGGGGCAGGTAACTGACAATTGACCAGTTTTTGGTTTTAGGGGTGAACATTCTCTTTAAAGGGTCAGTATACTTGCAAAACAACTAATGCATGTGGCCTTCCATATTTTAGATTATCTTCAAAGTGGTCCTGTGTGTGCTGTGATTGTTTTTGCCTAAATACATCACCTGAACACCTGCTGTAAGTTGCTGTATCTAGTTTCCTCTAACACACAGACTACTGTACATGTCCATTCTTCTTTAATCTACCGCTCTTCCAGGTGTTAGCTGTCAGTCAGTGACTTACTAGGACTACATATGTTGCCTCCTTTATGGCTGCACAATCTAAGGCTGGGTACACACCAGGCGAGTTTTTGTCCCGACTGAGCACTCGGGCAGGACAAATGTCTGTTGGTTGTGGCAATAGTGGCCGCGGCCGACAGTTCGCGCGACTGATCGTGTGGTCCCATAGGGAACCACACAATCGGCTGTGACTTACCAATGGGCCCTGATCGCCCTTTACAGATGAACAGGCATCCAAGCTCAGTCATGGCCCCGCACACACACCAACAGATATTTCCGGCCAACTGACCAATACACGCCACTATGGGTCAGTCGGCCAGAAATATCTGATGGTGTGTACCCAGCCTAATGAAAAGCTCATTAGGCAGTGAAAGGAGAACCCGGAATTAAACACAACAAGCACCTTAACAAAAGAAAACAAAACATATGTAAATTTTCTAAAAACGGAAGACTTATTCGATCCTTGGAGAATGTGTAACCCAACAGTAAGAGACTATACATACTTCTCACAATCATATAATGTGTACTCCAGACTGGATTATTTCTTGGTAGACAAATGGACTTTACAAAAACTACCCCATATACAAATACTACCAATCACATGGTCAGATCATGCCCAACTATATTACACCTAACAGAAGATTTTGATGTCAACCAACATAAGTTGTGGAGACTCAACCCAACTTTATTATCAAATGAAAACATCAAAAACAAAATTCAATGAGCTATAGAGGAATACTTCCACATAAATGAAACACCCGAAATCAATACATTTATATTATGGAATGCTCACAAAGTGATGATTAGAGGAATATGCATACAACAAGCCTCTCAACTAAATAAGATAAGAAAACAGGCGAAACTAAACCTACTTCAAAAAATAGAAATTCTAGAAAAGGAAAATAAACAAAAACCGTCACAACAAACCTCTAAAGAAGTAAAAGAAACCAAAGAAAGATTACATTCCCCCAATATGTAATACTACGAAAGAATACTTAGGAGACTTAAAGCCACTTACGGTACTATGCTCAAGGCAAAAAAGCGAGCAAAAACCTAGCTGAAAGATTAAAATTTAGAGCAGCAAAAACCAAAACTCCATATATAATAGAAAATAATAACAAAATTATTAACCCAAAACTAATAGCTGACCAATTCAGCATCTACTACTCAAAATTATATAACCTCAACAAATCCAAAGAAACAGTACAACCGAATGAAGAAATTCCTAGACTCCATTAAATTACCAACAATAACCCTGGAACAGTGTGAATACCTAGCTAAACCAATATCACAAGACGAAATAACTAAAGCAATAAAATCATCAAAACTCAATAAGTCTCCAGGAGAGGATGATTTTACAAACAAATATTACAAAACATTTTCAAAATACCTTAGCCCACATCTACAAAGGGTATTCAATCTTGCAATAGAAGAACAATCATTTCCTCAAGAAATGCTAAAAGCCATAATAGTGCCTCTTCCAAAACAGGGGAAAGACACCTCAACAATAGGGAATCTACTCTAAAATCTCCTCTAAAATCCTGGCAGAAAGACTCAAAATCATTTTACCACAGTTAATCCACCAAGATCAAGTGGGCTTCATTAAAAATAGACAGTCAATAGATAATACAAGAAGAATTATCGATCTGATAGATTGGTCAAACCAAAAAAAATCACATCTCTCTTTATAACCCTAGACGCCGAGAAGGCCTTTGATCACTTAAACTGCATATACCTAAACAAAACCCTAGACAAATTTGGAATTAGAAACAACTTCAAAAAAGCAATTATGGCACTATACACCAAACCCTCAGCAACATGCTATCTATACCATTCAATATAACCAACGGAACCAGACAGGGGTGTCCAATATCTTCTTTAATATTCGCCTTAGCGATGGAACCTCTAGCTGAAACTATCCGTTCAGACAATAATATCACTGGAATAAAATAGGTGATACTTCACACAAAATTGCACTCTTTGCGGACGATGTAATTCTGGTAATAACCAACCCAACTATCTCCTTAATACATATTCAAAATCATATTGCACAGTTCAGCAAGGTGTCATACTATAAAATCAACGAAAAGAAATCACAAGTTTTGGGAAACAACTTATCTGGAGCACTCAAAATCTTCTTATCAAGTAAATACAGATTCTCATGGGAAACAAAAGAAATAACTTACCTGGGAATCAAGATATCCTCTGATCTTAAAGAATTATTTCAATTAAATTTCACTCCACAAATGGAAAAAGTTGAACAACAAACCAAAAAATGGAAACCATTAATGCTATCTATAACAGACAGAATAAACGCATCCAAGATGATGATTCTACCACAATATCTATATTTGTTCAGATCAATCCCAATCACGATACCAAATTCCTTCTTTATTAGAGCTCAGAAAAACATCACTAGATTTATTTGGGGACAAAACAGAGCCAGAATAAACAACAATATAATGGCCAAACCACGTAAAATGGGAGGTATGGCAGTACCCATTCTGAAAGATTATTACCAGACAACACTACTAGATCAGACCAGATACTGGTGGAACAGCGATGCCAACACAAAACTATGGTGCAATATTGAAAAATATATGTGCCAATGCAAACATTTTCCAAAAGTTATGGGAGCAATCCTATTAGGAGACAAGTCTATAAACTATTCATTTATCTTACCTAATGCAACAATAAACAATTGGAGAAATATCCAAAAAAAACAAACTTTTATTATATCCTTTATACGATTATATCCCTATCGAAAGTCTGGAACTACTGATCCCTAACTTCCGAACCAACTGGAATGAAAACCTACTAACAGTGATAGACCAGCTATATAAATATGGAAATATAATCCCTTTCAACACATTGCAAAAACAATATCATCTAAAATCCAAAGACTATTACAAACATGCAAGCAATTTCCTTAATATCTACATCTAAATCTAAATGGAAAATGTCATCTGAAGCCACAGAACTACAATTTATAACCTCTAATATTCCACCTAAAGGAATCACAACCTTTTACTCCATGATAAATAGTAAAGATACCATGACCAAATTGAAACCATTTTTAAAAAGGGAGGAGGAATTGGGAAAAGCCTTTTCAATAGAGCAATGGTCCGAAGCTGCAATAATACGATTTAAAGTCTCCAGATGCTCACAACATTGGGAAATAGCAAAACAACTCTCATTAAGATACTATAGAACCCCGACAATGATGGCCAAATGGAACTCCCAATACTCACCTTTATGCTGGAGATGCGGATCTTCTCAAGGAACTCTCTAACACATATTCTGGTCCTGCAATAAAATCAAGAAAACATGGCTCAAAATACAAAATTTCTTATCATCATTATTCCAAAAACATATCACGTTAACCCCAGAATTGGTTCTACTATTTTTAGATCTCAACTTTTATCCAAACAATCAAAGAACCATCATTTTTCACATAGTAATCATTACACTACAACATAACAAGAAA
>JAACNH010005581.1:0-19809 GCA_019447015.1 Hymenochirus boettgeri
CCCCCACTCCTTGGCCACACGGCATAACACTCTGAACCCACTTCCGCCAGCCTAGGGGGACAGAGACATAGCAGCAAACCTCCGGGGCCCCTACCTCAACTGGCCTTGCCCTCAGACACGTATACCGGGATCTTGAACCCCTTGCACCCCAGTGGGAGCGTGGAGAAACCCCGTGGCCGCGGAGACCCCCGGAGCATAGGAGGGAGACCCCGCGTGAAGAGCCTCGCGGACTCTGCGCCTTGGGCCCTTTGGACCCTGCAGGCCCAACAACATACATCAACATCCAACACCGGACTAAAAGCCCACATACTTACTCGGAACACCTCCCAAAGCCAACAAGGGATACAACCCTAGCACTCTACAAATCCGGGGGCCCAGGCAACAGTGGGAGTGGGAAAACCCTCCGCAAACTTTGGGACACTCTTGAGTCAAAGGACATTGCCTTGGGGGCCCCAACACACGGGAGCCCCCCTGACAAATCTTACAACACATTACTGCAGATCCCCTGGAGCGAGGACCCGCTCTAGCGGTTAATAACAACACATCAAACATCACATCCTATTTCAATCCCCACCAGGGATTAATTGTTTAATCACAATGGGTTTTACAGTTGGTATTTTACTCGCTAATGCACCAAGGGTCGGGCTATGGGATTCTGTCTATAATTTCCTGCTCCTCTTACCTTTGTCTCACTCTGTTCATGAGGAGGAGTAGCTGCTCTGGGCAGGCTAAATATGGAAAGAAAGTGAATTAAGGAGTAGATGGTTTATCTGGTTGTAAAGCGGAGGTTCTTGTGAAAGTGATATACAGTGGTGATTTCTAACCATAGCCATATCATTGTAATAATATCTGTAGAGAGCTGCACTTCTTTCTAATCCTTATTTTCATTGGAATGGGGCTGCAGCACTACAGGAGAAGCCTTCAGTAGGTTCTGGAGGGCAGATTATATAAATAGATAGAATTAGTATCCGAGGGTATTAGTGATGACCAGGAATTCTACATTAAAGGGACAACGTGAAACGTTTCTGTGGCTAGGGAGGTCGGAGTGATTATTCCTACCTCCCAATATTCTTTTGTTGTGGAGCAGCAACACACATACAATTTTCATCTGCGCAGGTAGGTCTTGGCTTTCCTGAATTTTAAAGATAGTGCTGAAGTCAGGGAGGAAGTCTTGCAGAAGCCCGTTTTCTTCATGGTGCTCCTTAAAGAAATGATATGGGAGGGAAAATTACAATCCTTATCCCTGCCCCAAGGAACTTCACTGGTAGCCTCAGGATGTGTGATTTACAGTGGTTAGGATACGACATTAGGACTGCACGCCCTGCAGAATATCTTCATGCTGGGCGTGTGCGTGTTAGGTATTGTTATGTGGTATATAGAAATAGTAAATCTACCGGCCACACCAGTAAATGTTATTACTAGAATTTTCGTGTCTGTTATAAACCTCAAGTCATTGTGTCTTCAGCACGTCAGGTTCTATACGGACACCGCAATCATTAAAAAACGATTGATTTTTCAAGACTGTGGTGGTGGTTATATATTTTATGATGTACAGTTGTGTGAGTTTGTATAGTTGGTTACAAAGAATAGTGGAAATGTACCAAACATCACTGATCCCTATACTGTACATGGAAGGGCCTCCCCTTCCTGAACTTCCTGCTTCGCTTGCATGCAGAGTAACAAGCTCCCAACATGTTTCCGGCAGTCCTGGTTTTAACCTTCATCAGGTTCAATGCATCAGGCCAATATCAGCATCTTTAGGTTTCAATATCATCAGGCATGTATCGCCTCTTCGGGTTCTAATTTTCCTTCCGCAGCATTTGGTATTAGCCTCTTCGGTTCTAATTTCTCTTGCAGCTCTATTCCTCTGCAGGGCATTGTATCAGCCTCTTCGGCTTCTAACTCCTATTGTCAGGGCATGGTATTTAGCCTCTTCGGTTCTAATCCCTGCAGCATGGTTATCACAGCCCCTCTTCGGCTTCTAAACTCCTCCGCAGGTATGTATCAGCCTCTTTGAGGGTATTAATTCCCCGCAGGAATGGTAATCAAGGCTCTTTGAGTTTTGAAATTCCTCCGGAAGGTTGGGTCAGCCTCTTTGAGTTCTAATTTCCTCCGCAGGATGGTTATCAGCTCTTTGAGTTAATTCCTCCGCAGGAAAGGAAGAATTGGGATTCAGCCTCTTCGGGTCTAGTACAGGATAAATCTATAATACCATAAGGGCAAGGACCTTTGAATGGGGAGGGGCCGGGGAATTTTCTTATAAAAACCTCTTGGCTATGTAGCTAGAGGATTTATATAAGAATATATTTCCACTGCAACTCCATTCACTTTACATGAAGTGTTTGAAATGTACTGTTACTAACAAATTAGGGACACCAAAGGAGCTGAGGGTTAATCATTTGATTGAAAAATTACATCTTGTCCCTGTCTGAGCTGATTAGTGAAGACCAGAAGTGACCTGGATGCCTTTGCTCTGAGTATAGATGCAACATCCGGATCTCGATTATCAGCCGGGATGTTCATACACATCATGCATCGCGTGTCGACACCACAATCGCGTTTGTACGAACCTTAAAAAGGGGATACTAACAGGTACAGTAATCTAATTAAAGTGCACCACAATGCTTCATTAGTAATGATCGCAGATCTCTATTTACTATCAAAAGCTTGAATGTGTCTAAAGCACACAGGCAGATATAGATAGATTAGACGTTTGTATATAGGCCTATTTATAATATATTTGACTTTAGTTTGCATTAAATGAACCCAAATAAACCAATAAAGTTCCTGAATGTCATTACCTGGTCCTTCCTTCACTTCCTGTTCTTTAGACATTCTCGGTGTTCGGAGACTTTTTGCAAAACACTGGAGAATTTTTTGCATCTCTGCCTTAAATCGCTTCCAGGTGGAAGACATTGTTTTCTGTTAGAGATCTGTTTACCCACTACAGTTGATTTCAACGTCTCCGGAGATAATTCAATGGTCTGTTTTGCTGTCATTGGAATTCTAAATAGGAAACCAGCAACAATATTGTGAGGAAAAACAACTGTATTAGGGCATGTCCTTAAAAAATCCTAGAAAAGCAATCTGAGTGGTCTTACCACCAGTTCTAGGAGTCCGTTTACTAATTATACTTCGAACAATTGTAGGAATGATCCGAACTCTACAGATAAGTTTAAAGCGTGTTCACTAGTTGGGGGCACGGTGGGACTGTACCAAGGTTTACAAGCATCTCCCTTGGATAGTAAGGCCCAACTGAAGGGGACAAAGTACTGCAGTTCAGGGTAAGAATCAGTTCTCTTAAAAAACCCCCGGAAAAGACACGCCTTGGAATGGACACGCCCACTTTGTTGACCCAATACCCCACCCCATTCCCAACCCGGTGACTGCCACTCTCCAACCCAAACCTGCCCCCTGCTTGCTTTGTACCTGCCCTATCCAAGTTAAAAGGATTATTATATGGCAACCCTGACTGTACTATTGTTCACAGTACTAGTACAGGATGGGATGCCGATTCCAATAACGGAACCCCTCGGTTTCCAAAACCGAAAGAGCCAAACAGAATCCAGAAGGATCCTCCGGATTACAATCGGAAACTCGAAAGTGCTCCCATCGTATTTTCAAGGATTTCTGAATGTACAAAGATATTGAAAATTATCGGAATATATCCAGTATATTCGAAAATCTTTGAAAATTTTGTCTTGTTTTGGATCGTCTGGATTTTCCAAAAGATCCGGGTATCCGGAAAACGGAAACAAACTATGTAGTTTCGGCCATCTCTACCTAGTACCCACAGGGGTTTGGGATTCACAGACTAGAACCAAGAATTATAGGGGCTGATGCAAATAGGAGGTGCAGGAAGTTTGACCTGTGCGATGATATTGCAACCACATCAAATATTAGCTTTTTACTGGGTTACTGAAGTAGAGAAATTTCTGGTTGGTTGTTACAAGATTAATAAGACGGACCATCGCAGAGTAAATCAGGGTTGACAGTGAATTATAACAAGAAGTTCTGCAGCAGCATAACTTACCTTCTGTTCTTTCCAAAGAAAACGGCCAACCCGTTCTTCAGTCTCTCATCATGTGGGAAACTCCTGTGGGACAAAAAAGAAGGTTTAATTATGTAAAAAAACATTGACATCGATACTAAAGAAAACAGGATTGTGTGAGACAAATACAGTTAGAGGGGCGGACAGGGGACATGTTATTTATATGGAAATCCTTATGAGATCCACCACTGCAACTGCCCAGTTCCATATTGTATGCCCAGCAAAGAAGGTTTTAATCTACAAATCCCAGGATCGTTACAAGAAACTAAACCCATGTGAGGATAACTATGGATTGGCATCTATTGACTGGTCGATTAGGTCATTAGAAACATTTTATGGAAAGAGTGACATCAACAATTAGAAACAACACAATTCACAAACTTATTCCATCGATAGGTTCTCAACGACTAGGATGAAATTTGCTTTGCAGATGCAAAAAAAATAAAAAGGTAAGGAATCGCCTGGCAGAGAATAAACTCGATGGACGGGTTCAACTTAACTAAAAACTTCTGAAAAAATCCTCAGAAAAATCGTTTACGGTGGTAAAGGAGAGAGCAGCCAACGTGGACTGTTCGCAGCACACAAACAGGCAATGATCCACAGTAAACAACGTTAACAGGGCAAAAATGTGGTTACCATGGCAAAAAATGGTTTCCTGTTGAGATGTAACAAATAGCAAGTAAACCAATGTCCAAGGTGATGGGCGGGGGGCTTGGAGAGAACTTGTACCTAGATAGACGTATGTAAGGGATGCACTAACAGAAGGATCCACTGGGTCAACACATTAACAGATTAAACCATAAACTCTTTACAGCATTGCTTTCATAGGTCTCAACTTAATGAGGATTGAAATTCCATTTATTGACCTGGTCCGATGTAGTCATTATAACATTTTTATGGACATAGTGACCTCAAACAATAGCGAAACAAACAATCGCAAACTTATGTCTACATCCCGCATATAGTTATCAACTTACTAGGATGAAATCCGCTTTTCAGATGAAAAAAATAAAAAGTTATAGAATCGCCGGCAGAGAATTAAACTCGCATGACAGGGATTCAACTTAACTTAAAAAAATCTGAAAAAAAATCATCAGGAAAAAAATCGTTGTACAGTTGTAAAGGAGAGAGCACCCAATGTGGACTGTTCGCAGCACAACAACAGAACGCAATGATCCCACAGCTAACAAGTGATGGGGGGAAAAATTGGGTAGGTGGGTACCCATTGGCACACTGGGTAGTGATGATGTACATATGCAAAATTAGTAAGAGACGAAAGAAAAACAAATTTGCTTTTTAAAGATATAAAGTGATGATGTGTTACAGGAAGCTTGCGAAGTTCACTTAGTATCCTACATGATCTGCACCCATTCTTTTTTTAAAATTAACTGTTACCCTTTCAACCCCCCTAATAACACCCCCTCCCCTTAATAAGTACTTAAGGGTGAGGATAAGCCAGGAGGTAGTAAACCATGTTTTGCTCTAGATTTCTCCAGAACATTTTGTCACAAGCTGGGGTGATTGTCAGTCCTCTCCAGCCTGCAAGGAGCCCCGTTCTTTCTCATAAGCCTGTGTGGGTAACAGGGGGCCATTGCCAGGGAGAAAACAATGAGCCGAACTTGAACAGAATTGTATGGGGACTTAAGAATACCCAATGGTAAGGGATATCAAACCCAAAGGGTAGAATTAGGGGAGAAGGGGGGTGGAATAATTGCCTGTTTTAAGAAAGGTTTAAGATTGAAGGGAAAACCAATTACTGTTCCTATTTAACTGCTGTTGACAAAAGGCCCCTCGATACCACCACACCTCACACGATTTTTGTTTTTCTAACTTCTGTGTATGGAGATCCATTTCAATTGACGTTACTATTCCAGCCTGTGCTGGTACAAGGATTCTAACTGGATTCACATTCATCGATTACTAATGAGTTTATGCATAATAGAGAGAAAGGTTCTGGTCGGTTCAGTCCGGGTTGATAGCATTAATTACTGGGAAATTACCAAAATGGGGTATTATAACTGGAAGACAGGGCCATTTCTAGGCAATTTTCGTGCCCCTAGCGCCTCCCACCTACTGTGCGCGGCCCCCCCCCCCAAAAAAAAAAACAAACTTGGGGCCTGTCAAACTACAGCTGGGTTTCCTTCCTTTGCTCTGGACACCGTCTACTGCGACTGGCTTTATGTGGAACCGCTTTAACTGTTGGTATTAAGAGGCACACGCTCTGTACCAGGTGAGGCGGGCTTTTGTATGAATGCAGCGAGACACTGGCCACAAATTGAAAATACTGATGGGAAGGACAGGATAGGTTTATGTGGATTGTTGGTTGTGCACCCAGAATTTTTCAAAGCCGGGTAGGGCAGACAGAAAACAGGGAAATTTGGTGAGATAGAGATGTTTGCCAGATTTGGCATTAAATAATTTCAGTGCCGCAGAACAGTTTCCATAACCCTTAGTGCCAGCAGCCTTTACTATTAAACTTTCCAGGGCAGCAAACCTTCCAGAGAATTGCTATATTATCCCTTCACTTCCTGCGACTTCCCCATAGTATTGCCATTAACACTTTCAGTGCCAGAGAGTATTACCATGAACCATTTCAATGCAACAGACTTTTCTATATACTTTCAGTGCAGCACTTTCCTGGCTAGGATTGGCATCATTAAACACTTCCTGCCAGCAGAGTATTACGTTTACCCTTTCAGGTGCCAGTTCAGGTTTCTTACTAGATACAATGTTTGCAGGTTACAGCTGAACAAGGAGAGCAGATCTAAACACAGCATCCACGAACGAGAGATCAGGGTAGGAAGGGAAACTAGCGCCCTGGATCAACATTGGCGCCCTAGCATATCTTTGCCTAGTTGCCTATGCTTCAAAAAGCCCTGACTGGCGGGGCACTTCTAGGGTTTCTGCTGCCTGAGACAAACTTGTAAATGCCTCCCTTGATTATTTTCAGGCATGCTGCAAGCGGATGTTTTAAAGCAGCTTTTTTAGCAGGGGCCCTAACTAACCAAATAGTTACCTTTCCAACAAACACTAAAAGCTAACTGAAATAATAAAATTATTTGAACATCATATCTGTTTAAGGGAAAATTCCTTTTTAGTTCTTGACCAGTTCAAGGCAAAAAACATTTTTCCCCCACCACTGCCTGTCTGCCGCCTTTCGTCTTCAGTGCAGGGGGCCGCCTGAGACAAAGTCCTCACTGCTGCCTAATGGTAGAAAGTGGGCCCTGACTGGAGGGTATACTTCCTAGCAGCCAATGGGCAATTACCAAACACAAGAAGTCTAACGGTTTGATATTCTATCCACTCTCTACATTAGATTGTGCGGGTTTCACCAATGAGGAGAAATGGGAATGTTGTTAGTAGCCACTTTCCTCATACTTTGTGCTGTGGAAACTAAAAATTTCCTGGTCCTTCTGGCAGTGCGTCACTAATGGGTTAAGTCCCTGACTCAGGGTTGGACGGAAATAGTAGTAAGCAAATAAAAAACTCTTTCCTCCCCCTTACCCACCAGTCCTTTTCCTGGCCTCACTTGGGATACACAAGGGAAGGGTATGCTCATGCTCACCCCCTGATTGTAGGAATGGAGGACCTTTCTCTAATGGCCAGGCTGCTCCGATCCTGTTCTGGATTCCACCACCCCAGCCCCATAAGTCCCCGTCCAGCCCCTTGGGTCATAATCGCGGCTGCTTTCAGCATTCCAGGTACTTGGCGGGTGAGTCTGGGGTTTTGGACGTCCGTTACGACCCTAAGCGCTTGACGTTCATCGCGCAAGATTGAAAATTTGCACGACCGATCAGTTCCCTGCAAGTGCAGCCACCCCCGGTTTTCACAATCCTGTTGCAATCCGTTGGCTTGTTGCGCTACATTTTAACAATTTCGGATTGGGGTACATCGGGGATCTATGGATATCTATAACATTTTGTTTGGTTTTTGGATACTTATTAGTTTTTTATTAACAGGTCATTATGAGCTCCAGAGGGCACCGATCTCGGTCTACAAAAGGGGAAGCATAAAGATAAAATCGACGCAATGCACCTCTTGTGAAATTAAAGCTTTAGAGGGAAAAAATTTGTAAATAGATTGGCTATGTCAATTTTGCATGTCTCTGTGAATCAAAAAAGCTTGATGTTACCCAATGGGTCAAGGAATCATGGCCTCAATGATGGAGTTATGGTGGTTAAGGTTCCTTACCAACCTATTGACTTTTTACTGCTTGAAACATGTGCCCCAGTGTTTTGCTTCTCAACCTCCTGGGATAAGGAACTTATCTCTGATGATTGAACTGAACATATGTTTCTCCTTGAAACAATAATAATCTAATTAAGGCTATGAGAGTCACTTTGTTATCAGAAAAACATTTCTGACACCCATCTTACAGTGACAAATGTTTTTGCACTCAAGATCCAAACCTTGTTTTTATCTACCACCCTACCAGGGCTAGATGATTAACAGAGATGTGGGGAGAATGGGATCAACAAATTTTCACAATGGTAATAATTGTATGCCAAGTATCCTTTCAGCGGGTATATTTTTTTGATAATCCTACCAAGCTAGATGCAGCCATGTAGGCTAGCCGCAAGAACTTTACTGCCTTTGGAAGATGGTGTTGCTTTTAAAAGATCCTAAGAACGAAACAGATTTCCGGACTTAAAAGGCTTATAACAGGGGCTGGCGATTCTATTAGGACCTGCATCATCTGCCCATTGTAGATATAGAATTATCCAAAGATTTCTCCAGTTATGGATAAGGGGTTGTGAAGATGCTGTATTAAGGAGCTGAATAAGAAGGAGATCGTGAGTGCCCTAAGAGTTATTAGATGGGCCTCTGGTTTTTGGGCAGAAGGCAGGCAGGCATTGGATAAATCTAAAGTTGCTGCTCGCGCTCAGTTTCTGTAACTGTCCGACAAGCAAGAAGAGCTTTGTGGTTAAGCCAGTGCAAGGCCAGATATTCTGTCAAAAATGAGTCTATAATCTTCCTTTTTCAAGGATACCTTTCGTTTTGGAAGAAAAATGGAGGGAGGCAATATCAGAAATTGCGGCAGACAAAGGAACCTTTTTACCTGACAAAATTTCAAAAGGAAAAAATTGCTCCTAAAATGATTTTTGTATCATTCCAAAGAAGTAGTCAATATCGTCCAAGGTCGAAGTTAGTTTTAGCACAGCGTATAAGGAGAATGAATTCTACTCCAGCATTTTCATCAGTCCTTTCAGCAGAACAAACAAAACCACCAGTTAAAAATCATTATGAAGGTGTGTTGGAAGTCCAGCAGGAGTGTAGGAGGGGGGAGGGAGACGGTCTCATTTTTTTTCCTTTCTGGGCTCGTAATGTTCAAGACAAAGGGGTTTAAAGATACCACCTCTTGGGTTATCATTTGGAGAATTCCAGATGATTCCTCCAGATGAATTCCTGCTTCCAGTTCTCCAAACCTCATATTCAGCTTACTCGGCCTTGCTAAACATTCTAGCAGAATTAGAAGGAAAACAAGTTATAATAAGGGTACCAGAGGATCAGATAGGTTAAGGAGTTTACTCTCGCTTCTGTCGGTAAGGAAAAGCCTAGGAGAGGGCGATTCCTGGATTTCAAAAAAGTTGAACTCCTTTCTGATATTCGGACCTTCAAAATGGAAACATTAAAGTCAGTAGTCATTCATCTGAGAAAAATCAGCCTCATGGTTGATAAAAATCGACCTTCAAGGCGCCTACCTACACCTTCCCATCTGGCGCCCTCATCGAGATTCCGGTGGTTTTGTATATGAATCGACCATTGTCAGTTACATCTGCCTTCCATTGGGATTGCACAGCTCCAAGAACATTCACAAAAGTACTAGCTCCACTTATAGGTTTCATCAGAACCAAGGGATATTTCTTTTTTCGTACGTAGACGACAACTTGGTAGAAGCTCAAAGATTCCAAAACACCTTTATCTAACCAAAGGGATTCTCTTTTCAGATCCTACCATCATCAGGGCTGGCTGATAAACTGGAAGAAGTCATTCATTGACTCCAAACCCATCACTGGAGTTTCTAGGGACACATACTGAATAGGGAAGTATTCCAAATGATCACCTTCCTACCTTAAAAGGGCTAGAAACCATTAAAATTTGTTCCTTACTGCAACCAAGGTCAATAAACAGTATGTTATGTCAACAGTGATAGGGAAAAACTGGTGTTGTCTTCAATTCCCAATCAGTGAGAAGGGCCCCATGACTCAGTCAGGACCACTGCAAAATGTGTTTCTTAGGACCAGTGGCGGACAGGAACAACTGTCATCCATTTTAATCTTATCCAATGAATCCGTCAGTCCGCCAAAGACCTTCTATGGTGGATGGATTCAAAGAATTACATTCCATTATTTGGGTCAGAAAAACATTGGATTCACTCATGGACAGGATGCAAGTCTCCAAGGTTGGGGAGCCCATTGCAGACAAAAATGGAATCAGGAATTGGGCCTCATCCATGCAGAACAATCTAGAAATGTTAATAAGAATGTTTGAAAGCAATCAAATTAGCCCATCTTCATTTTCAGGATCATTTCTTTCCTCACGTGGTTCTAAAAGTATCCGACAATGCTACAGCATTTCGTTGATTGTGAAAGGATGGGAGGAACAAGAAGCAAGAATTAGTTCCCTGGCCCTAGATATTCTCCTTTGGGCAGAATCTCTGAGGATAGATCTGAAGGGCAGATATATATTTTCCATCCAGTCTCAATGTGGAAGCAGATTTTCTGAGCAGTCCTTCCAGGGGACTGGTCTTTGAATCTTCAAACTGTCAATATGATAGGTCAAAAGATGGGGGATTACACAGATAGATCTTTATGGCACACCAAGAATTTCCAAGTTTGAAAAGAGGTTTTGCTCCGTTTTTCCATTGTCATGCGGAGATGATGGATCCTTATCGTTCCCATAGACATCCAAGCTGGCTTATGTATTTCACCCTTTTCCCTTGATAGAAAATTCTCCAAAGACAAAGCTTTGATAGCGTGATTCCAGCCTGGCCGCGGAAGGCCGTGGTTTTCCTCTCCTAATGGAAATGAGTTGTGTAGACGAAAGCCTTTCTCATTCAGTCAGGGACAGAACCTATGAAGCAGGGCCCAGAACCCAGCCAAGTGGTTTTGATGGCTTGGGTTGCTGAGAGAGAGAGAGGCCTCTTGTGCGGATACAAAGTCTATCGGAAGCATCTTATTCTATTCATTAATGGAGTCAAAGAAAAAAATATCCTCTGTTCAATATTACAAAATATGGGATTTGTTCATGAGATGGTTGATCTTTTTTTATCGTCCGATTAACTCCAATGTCTGAAATTACAATATTGACTTTACAGTCTGGTGTAGAAAGAGGTAGCTCCAGCAACCTTAAAAATCTCATGTTTCTGTGCTAGTTCAAGTGTATCTGAAGTAAAATGGGGGTCTCAACATCTTATTATTAGGTTCTTCAAAACTAAAATTAAATTAGGCCTCCTAGACGACATAAAACCACTCCTTGGGATTCATGACTACTGGTCCCGAAGCATGTAACGTCTCTCCCTTTGAAACTTATCTTCTAGACCTCTGGTTAAAACTTACTTGGAAACTAGCATTTCCTCCTCACTATCTCTTCAGGCCAGGAAGGGTGGCAAAAATATCGGAATTGCCAATATCCCAAGATCAACGTTTGTTTTTGGGAAGACAGAATGGTTTTCAGGTTTCATGAAGCCTTTCGCCCTAAAGGTGGTTTCAGATTCAAATAAAGGGGAAAAAAAATCTTTTAGTCCTGTATGCTGGTAAGAAGATGCCAGAAAGAAACCCGCGAAATCCTTATTGTGGCGAGATGATTTCCTCATGCATTAGGGAAACCTTACCTATTTTCTTTCTAATGTATCGGTTCCCTCTCAAATACAAAGACTCATTCCACTGAGCAGTGGGCGGCATCTTGGGCATTGCCAATATGGGGTATCAATTCAAGATATTTTAGAGCAGGCCACTGGAGGGGGCTCCGCACACACATTTATTCGTCACTATAAGCTCACGTGGGTTCCACGGAATTTTAGAAGGAAGTTTTAAATTCTGTCCTTTCTAATTAAAGTCTTTTTAACCCACCCTAATGTGTCTATACTGCTGGTTATTGTCCCATTAGGACCACGCCGGAAGGACAGGAATGTTGAAAAATTCCTTCATACTACGTTCATTGTCATTTCCTGGACTGAAATGGCAGTGGTCACTAAGATCCCTCCCTTACTTCTTTCAAGTCGGTCAGACAGGACCTTGGTGAGGTAAGGGGGAGGAGGAGTTTATGATTACATATTCCGGTACCCAAACCTGGAGGGGTCTAGGGAACTTAAAAACCATTGAGTGACCACTGGCCAGTCAGTCCGGAAATGAAAAAAATTACGGTAATAAGTATAAGGAATATTCAACAATATTATCAGGAAAACAGTAGTCTGCCTGTTTCTGCAGCCACTCCTGGTCTGTACAATGTTCATTCTTGTCGTGGCGATGTGTCAATACTTTTCATTGTCCAAATGGTGTGTGGTTTGTGGCACAGCAGAAGGAGAGTCCACAGGTTAGGACTTTGTTAAAGAGAAAGGAGGGGGCAGCTCTGGAGTTCTTTGCCCAGGGGGAGCTGAATAACAGACGTTCACGTATATTTTAAAATCCCGAAATTATAACACAGAAACTATCCTGAGGAAGCAAAGGTTTTATTTAAAGGGCAACGAAGAATTCTTTAAAGTCCCAGCCCCCCTCTCCCATTGAAAAGGAACACAAGGGAAAAGGATACAGTAGGATTGGATTATCTCCAATTGCAGGAAAATGTTTAGACTGGCGTACACACAGCTGGAATTTTCATTCACGACCATCGCCACGAAACAAATGATAGACCCAGGACGAATCACTCGGTTGCAGCAAAAATCACCGCAGCGGACAGTTCGCAGTGACCCAATCGTGCGAATCTATAAACAGAAAAACACCAGTGATTTTTCCACCATAGCGGACCCCAATATCAAACATACCAGTCGTTTGGCCAAAAAAAAACTCCTCATGTGGAAACCAGCCTAGGGAATTTCACAAGATTTGATCCCCGTCCTCCATCTTGGACCTGGCAATGGAAAAAGATTGAGATTCTTACCGAGTGCATCGTTCCAGTGTCAGGCCCTTACACAATTGGTGGGTTGGACTAGACCGCAACGCAAATAAAGTGTAACAGCAATCAGGTTAAAACCCAGGTGGGTGAGACCCCTAGTGCAGGACACAACACAGTCCATGAAGTTTGCTCACGGCACGCACTTTTGGTTACACATTGAAAGGCAGCATTTAGTTCAAGTTTGTTTAACGGTTGTTAAAACCGAAAATGAATGGCGCCGTTCATTAACGTAGGGTGGAGAGGCGAATACAGGCGCTGCTGGCGGGTGAATTGAAAGAGGGTTGTGTGTGAGCGTGCGCAAAGCTGCAAATAGCGTGGGGCTCTCGCCCAATCTGGCCTCTGCCGCTTGATATCACATTCCTGCCACAGTTAGTAGACCAGGTCAGTGTGGGCAAACTTGTGTACCTGGGCATAAGGGCACTTAATTTACACCAAACAGGGGAACAAACCAAAATTACCCAGCAATTAATATATAAATATCCAAACGGGCCCCCGATCCCCACTAAGGCTTTAAACAGCACTTGGAAAAACCCCAGTGCAACGAAAAACAAATTTTCAATGATGGCTGACACACAGAGGCAAGTGAGATGAAGTTCTATGCAGTATGAGTTGTAAATCATCCCACCAACACCTACCTCCACAAGCCACTCCCACTTTCCCCCCCACGTGCCCACAGGGGAAGATACAGGGGCAGCGTAAAATAATTTGTTTCATCATTTGTGACAAGATGCTAGTGGTTTGGTATTTAAATGGGAGAGAAAGCGTGGTAAAACGTTGTGTTTCCCTTTAAACCTGAGTAAAAAAATAAAAAAAAAACACACACTAAAAATATTTTTCTCCTTGTTCAAAAGTGTAGTTGTAATTAACACAAACAGCCAATTAAAAAACACAACTGCTCCTTCATCCAGTTAATGAAAGCCAAAGTGATTGGCTGAGAGGTTCAGCCTACGTCTTACTCTTTGCAGGCAATATTTTAAGCACACCATTCCAGTTAAGATGAGCAAACTAGGAGCCTGTGATCCAGCAGAAAAGTAAAAGGACCCCTCCCACCTTCCACTATGTCAAATAAATATTCAAGCTTAAAATAGGTAAAAAAGTCCACAGTGCAAATTTGTCTGTACCATGGTCTGTTAGTCGGTGTGTCGTGGGACAGCCACAGTCTCCAGAACAAGCTCTGTAACCCAGAATATTTCCCTGAGTAGCAGCAGAAAGAAAGCCATGTAACAGCTACCAAAGCCATGAATTCAAAGCTTTGATCTCGGAGCATCGTGGCCGAGGAGGATGTTCGGTTCTGTCTCAGAAGTTTCCACGTTCTGCCCCGAAGGGTTTTTCTCATGTTTGTTTAAAAAACAGTCCAGCCTACAGGAAAAATCCAAAACAAGAGTCAATAGTGACCAATCAAGTCAGTCTCAGCAATAGAGTAGGTCTATATAAGAAGGGAATGTTTACAACTATGATGTTTTTTTAGCCTGTTGTTACTTAAAAAACCCAAACAATAAGCTATGTGGCTTGAGAGAGATATGGTTCAATTAGTACTAAAAAATTCCATGTTACGGGGGCGGGCCTTGACATGGCTTGAGATAGGACGAGCTCTAGCGAGCTCCCCTCTGTGCCCAAAAAGCCTTCTCATATTCCTGCGGGGGGTCCACTTCAAAATCCCTTACCCCAGGACCACACCACAATACTTGGGGAACACGGTGGGGAACCACAAGATGGGAACCCTGACCTCCTACGGACATTTTTTGTACCAAACACGGCGGACCCCGTGTGCGGCCTTCGCCGGGCTCCAACCACCCTCCCCTCCAGCCACGAGGTTGTTGAGACGTTAGAGGGTCCCTGGAACAACTCGGCGGAACTGCCCGGACACCCACCGGGGTTGACCACTGGCGGGGAGGGGCATGAGCTCCGCGGGGTGAAAAAACCCCCTGGAACTGAAGGGGATCCAACCGACACAACACGGTTAAACCAAAGTGCGCCTTCTGACTGGCTCCCGGCCTAACTCTCCGGGCAGTGCAGCCCATCCCTGCGAGCTCCGGACTATCAGCGGTGACCCCCCTGCGTGTCACGAGACCCCGACGGAAGGGTTCGAAGAAAATCCAACAAAGGCGGGCCCCCCCGGTGCCTACAAGTCAGATCCGACAGGAGCCGTTGGCTGGGAGGGGGCGGAGCCTTGTGGACACCACGGACCCAGAGGGAGGGCCTGGTCCAACCCGCAAGGTGAGCACCTCATAGGCCCACTGACCCCCCAAATGGAAAATGACCCTGCCCCCCCGACCCCAGCCTCCCCCACTCCTTGGCCACACGGCTAACACTTCTGAACCCAATTGCCGCAGACTAGGGGGACAGGAGACATAGCAGCAAAACTCCGGGCACCTACCTCAAATGGCCTGTCCTCAGGACACCGTTATACCGGGATCTTGAACCCCTTGCCACCCCAGTGAAGGCATGGAGAAACCCCGTGGCCGCGGAGGACCCCCGGAGCAGAGGAGGGGGAGACCCCGCGTGAAGAGCTCGCGGATCGGGCCTTGGGCCCTTTGGACCCTGCAGGCCCAACAACATACATCAACATCCAACACCGGACTAAAACCCCACATACTTACTCGGAACACCTCCCAAAGCCAACAAGGGATACAACCCTAGTACTCTACAAATCCGGGGGCCCAGGCAACAGTGGGAGTGGGAAAACCCTCTGCAAACTTTGGGACACTCTTGAGTCAAAGGACATTGCCTTGGGGGCCCCAACACATGGGAGCCCCCCTGACAAATCTTACAACACATTACTGCAGATCCCCTGGAGCGAGGACCCGCTCTAGCGGTTAATAACAACACATCAAACATCACCAAAACCTCTAAACTATAATCCCATACAATAAATATCGAATATGCCCTCCCACAAAAGAAACCATACAAACATCGCAGGACTGGAAAGGTTCTGACACCAAGACAGGGATGACTCCGACCGAGGCACGTCAAAGACAGACCTCCAAAATGGAGGAACTAAAAACCGACATATCCCTCCTGAGACACGACCTACACAATCTCAAAAGTAGAGTTACAGAAACCGAAGTCCGCATTGGAGATAAGGAGGACCGGCTGCCCGCCCTGGAAAGAAGCACAGACCATCAAAAAACCATACTCCAGGACCTACAGGCCCGCCAAGATGATATGGAAAACAGACAAAGAAGAAACAACATTAGATTTGTGGGCCTCCCTGAGAGAGCCGAGGGCCCAGACCCCACCAAATTCCTAGAAGACCTCCTACAATCTACATTCGGAAAGGAGAGCTTCTCCAGCCTTTTCGCGGTGGAAAGGGCCCACCGTACCACCCCGCGCCCCCCTCCTCCGGGGCACCGCCACGCACCTTTATTGCCAGGTTCTTAAACTACAGAGATCGGGACATGGTACTAAAGCTTACGAGCGAGCGAGGAAACATCAAATTCCAAAACGCCACAATAGCAGCATACCTGGACTTCTCCATGGAGGTCCAGAAACGTAGAGCAAAGTTCACAGATGTCAAACGTCGCCTAAGGGACCTACAATTAAAATATGCTATGCTTTACCCAGCCAGACTCCGAGTGGTCAAGGGTGACCGCACACATCTATTCTCTACCCCTGAGGAGGCTTCACAGTGGCTCGACTCGGTTGACCACCCATAAAGGTCCAGTGAGTATAACCCTCATGCATGAGGATCTCCCTGTTCTTATAAATCTATAAAGTTTTGATGTGACGACTAACGAACAACAGAAACACTCGGACATAACCTTTGCCTTTGTCACAATCCCTATGGGACTGCAACACCCCCAGGTAACACCGCTTAAGTCAATATACCCTCAGACCCAACTCTCAACCCTAGTAGAATACACTTGGGTAACCCAAGCGGACTAATATGACTCAAACCCCCCCACACCATACAACCGCATGGAGAGGAGCTCCGGCAAAGATCGATAGACTTACCTCAACCCTAATACTGGTCCTGCCCTGGGCCAGCGTCCAGCGAATACAATTTGCCCCATTAGTACTTAACTTGGAAAGTAACACAAGACACCCTTGGTGCTTAAGTTTTCATACATATATTCTAAGTTGAGAGTTATTAAGAAAATGTTTTTGTTTAAACTGTTTTTGGGAACGGGATATATGCTCGCATCACTGTTTTTATGTAGAGCCGGGTTTTATGTTAATAGTTTGGTATCCAAGGTTATAAGGCAATCTAAAAACAGATGGTATGTCAACCTACTATTTCAAGTGGTGTCGACAGGCACTGGTCTCCTTATATAACCAAGCAGGATAAACAATGGTGGAGGTGCACTCTATCCAACTGTGGGTGCTGACACCTCGTAGGTTCTTCCCTTAGGAACCAGCAGCTTCACAGGAAAAAAGATAACTGAGGGTCGCACTCCAAATCTTTACAAAATTTTATTGTGAACCACACATCACACGTCACAACGTTTTGGGGGGATACCCCCTTCTTCAGGTGATCGTTGTGACTTGTGATGTGTGGTTCACAATAAAATTCTCCATATATAACCCCTTTGGTAATATGGTCCACAAAGCACCAAAATCTCAACACTCACTCTTCCATAACTATCGCTGGAGATCTACATCACAACCAACTATAAATATGCCTGTAAATTGACAAGAATTGCTTTCCTGAGTATTTTTGCAATTAACTTTTATTATTTTTTTTTTTACATAGTTTTGAAGATATTTAAATTTTTATGCTTGATATGGTAGCAGCATCACCAGATCCCCTGCACTTCCTGCTTCCTGCTCTGAAACCAAGTGACAGTCCATGTGACATTAAAGTTAAATTTAAAGACCTTAAGGTGGCCATACATCAGTGCGATATTACTTACCCGACCGAGCGCTCACGCAACGTTCCTGCGATCCTGCCGGAACCACCTCTCCTTATATTCGATGGGATTTTGCGATCGCATGCCGGTCGGATATTAGATCGGGAGAGACGGTTCCGGCAGGTTTGATGAACGTCATGTGAGCGCTCGTCGGGTAAGTAATATCGCACAGATGTATGGCCACCTTTACACATTCCCTGCTGTGGACTGTGCTGTTCTTCCCCCCCTCCCTCCCTCTTAAGTCCTCCTTCATTCTCTGTAACTCAATCTCTTCCTGGTTGCTTCTGGTTTCTTCTGCACTGAGCATGTGCCAACCACAGATAAGAAGGAGGAACTATTATTTGTGACTGCAGATTCAGAACTTCCCACCCCCTAACTTTCTGATAAGTGATTTCTTCATATCTTGGGCTGTGAAGCATGTAGAGAGGTGGGTTGATGGCTTAAATTTAAAGACCTTAAGGTGGCCATACATCAGTGCGATATTACTTACCCGACCGAGCGCTCACGCAACGTTCCTGCGATCCTGCCGGAACCACCTCTCCCGATCTTATATTCGATGGGATTTTGCGATCGCATGCCGGTCGGATATTAGATCGGGAGAGACGGTTCCGGCAGGTTTGATGAACGTCATGTGAGCGCTCGTCGGGTAAGTAATATCGCACAGATGTATGGCCACCTTTACACATTCCCTGCTGTGGACTGTGCTGTTCTTCCCCCCCTCCCTCCCTCTTAAGTCCTCCTTCATTCTCTGTAACTCAATCTCTTCCTGGTTGCTTCTGCTTTTTTCTGCACTGAGCATGTGCCAACCACAGATAAGAAGGAGGAACTATTATTTGTGACTGCAGATTCAGAACTTCCCACCCCCTAACTTTCTGATAAGTGATTTCTTCATATCTTGGGCTGTGAAGCATGTAGAGAGGTGGGTTGATGGCTCATTTTAAAGGCAGTAACCTGGTAATTTATTTAAAAACAAATTGTTTGAAAACCACAGTTCCCCTTTAAATATTTATATTTTGGTAAGAATGTAAAATACTTAATGATTGTTTTGGATTTTGGGTATCAGCAAAGCATTTAATAGTGCAGCATAAAGAACTTTATCAGGTTAGGTGTCTGAGGGTACCCAAACAATTTACCAGATCGGAGGTTGGCCAGCTAAAACAACCTCCATACAAGGAAACCAGTCTGAGAGGCTTATTATAAAGCTAAGGCTGGGTACACATGGAGGGACTATTTGTCCCGAGTGATCGCTCGGCCGGGACAAATGTCCATCGGTCACGCCAAATTCGCCCGCAGCCAAATTTGCAAACAATCGGCTGTGCGGTCCCATAGTGAAACACGCGACCAATTAGGATTTTCCGACACGTCTGATCGTCAATTCATCCGATCCAGACGAACAATTGAGGTCAGTCACGGCCGGCCGCCACATACCAGGAGATATTTGTGGCCGACCGACCGTGAATCGGTCAAACTTCCTACTCACACAGTTCCAGCTGCATCATCAGGAAATGTAAATATCTTAGCAAACCTCATCCCTGTCTAGTAACCTATAATAACCAATTCTACACTGTTTTAAGGGTGTATGACGTTATAATTGATTGGTCACTATGTAATAATGGCTTCCCCTTGATCTGTGTTGTCTTGGAGCAGTTCAACACTTGTGTTCTCGCCAATCCAAAACGTGGGGAACAACGTGTCGGAGAAGATACAGCTGAAAGAGTGGAGAAGTTCCAAGCTGCCATCTTTGATACCATAAAACATGAGAGTCCCAGCTTTATAATCCAGACTAATCCCAAC
>JAACNH010005582.1:0-19809 GCA_019447015.1 Hymenochirus boettgeri
ATCCCATGTTATCACAGTATATAAAGTATCCCCAGTAGTAACAATCCCCCATGTTATCCCAGAATACAAAGTACCCCCAGCAGTAACAATCCCATGTTATCACAGTATATAAAGTATCCCCAATCCCCAGTAGTAACAATCCCCCATGTATCACAATATACAAAAGTATCCCCAGTAGTAACAATCCCCCATGTTATCACAGTATATAAAGTACCCCAGAACATAACATCACCCATGTTATCAAGTATATAAGTATCCCCAGTAGTAACAATCCCCCATGTTATCAAAGTATATAAAGTACTCCCCAGTAACAATCCTCCATGTTATCACAGTATATAAAGTATCCCCAGTAGTAAAAATCCCCCATGTTATCACAGTATATAAAGTATACCCAGTAGTAACAATCCCCCTATAAAGTATCTCCCAGCAGTAACAATCCCCATGTTATCACGTATATAAAGTATCCCCAGTAGTAACAATCCCCCATGTTATCACAGTATATAAGTTCCCCAGTAGTACAATCCTCCATGTATCACAGTATATAGTATCCCCATAGTAACAATCCCCCATGTTATCACAGTATATAAAGTATCCCCAGTAGTAACAATCCCCCTATAAAGTACTCCCAGCAGTAACATCCTCCATGTTATCACAGTATATAAAGTATCCCCAGTAGTAACAATCCCCCATGTTATCACAGTAATAAAGTATCCCCAGTAGTAACAATCCTCCATGTTTACACAGTATAGAAAGTATCCCCAGTAGTAACCATCCCCCATGTTATCACAGTATAGAAAGTACCCCAGTAGTAACAACCCCCATGTTATCACAGTATATAAAGTATCCCCAGTAGTAACAATCCTCCATGTTATCACAGTATATAAGTATCCCCAGTGTAACCATCCCCCATGTTATCACGTATAGAAATATCCCCAGTAGTAACAATCCCCCATGTTACACAGTATATAAAGTATCCCCAGTAGTAACATCCCCCATGTTATCACAGTATATAAAGTATCCCCAGTAGTACAATCCCCCTATAAGTATCCCCAGCAGTAACAATCCTCCATGTTATCACATTATATAAGTATCCCCAGTAGTACACTCCCCCATGTTATCACAGTTATAAAGTATCCCCAGTAGTAACAATCCTCCATGTTATCACAGTATATAAATATCCCCAGTAGTAACAATCCCCCATGTTATCACAGTATATAAAGTACTCCCAGCAGTAACAATCCTCCATGTTATCACAGTATATAAGTATCCCCATGAGTAACAATCCCCCATGTTATCACAGTATTAAAGTATCTCCAGTAGTAACAATCCCCATGTTATCACAGTAATAAGTACTCCCAGCAGTAACAATCCCCCAGTTTATCAGTATATAAAGTATCTCCAGTAGTAACAATCCCCCATGTTATCACAGTATATAAAGTACTCCCAGCAGTAACAATCCCCCATGTTATCCCTATAAAAAGCATCCCCAGTAGTACCAATCCAGTATATAAAGTACTCCCAGCAGTAACATCCCCCATGTTATCCCAGTATATAAAGTACTCCCAGCAGTAACAATCCCCATGTTATCCCAGTTATAAAGTAACTCCCCAGCAGTAACAATCCCCCATGTTATCACAGTATGTAAAGTACTCCCAGCAGTAACAATCCCCAATGTTATCCCAGTATACAAAGTATCCCCAGTAGTAACAATCCAGTATAAAAAGTACTCCCAGCATAACATCCCCCATGTTATCCCAGAATAAAGTACTCCCAGCAGTAACAATCCCCCATGTTATCCCAGTTTAAAAGTACTCCCAGCAGTAACAATCCCCCATTTTATCCCAGTATTAAAGTACTCCCAGCAGTAATAATGCCCCAACTTTATCCCGTATAAATGATGGGCACCTACCTGGCATCTGCCCAGATCCAGTGTCCAGTGAGTCCTTGTCCTGCGCTCCCCAGCCCAGCACACAGTGAGGATCAGCAGAGCCCAGATGTCTCCAGTATCTGGAGACCAGACACTGTACCCCCCCCTGTCCTCATGTCTCCTGTACAGATTCATCCAGCCCTGTCCATTCCCTGTGGGATCAGCTCCTTTCCTCCTTACACTGCCCCTATACAGACCCTCACTCCTCCCTGCCCGGTCTATAGGAGGACCCCCTCCTCCCTGTACCCTTTCCCACTGCTGCTCTGTTATCCCCAGACCCTCACCTTCCCACCCTGCACATTCTACTCCCCTCCTCAGGTTCCACACCCTTTATATGCCAGACTCCTTACAACTGGCTGTGCACCTGTCCCTCCTAGACCCTTTATATAGTCCTGCACCCTTATGTGCCAGATTATGATCTCCAACCCTCCACTATTTTACCAGGACCATGTCCATGCCAGACACTCACTTGCCTCTTTCATTCATCTACCCTGCAGGTTCCACACCCATCACCCTTTCCCGGCCAGGCCCACCCAGCACCCTTTCCCTGCCAGGCCCACCCATACCCTTTCCCTGCCAGGCCACCCAGCACCCTTTCCCTGCCAGGCCCTCCCAGCACCCCTTTCCTGCCAGGCCCCACCCATTACCCTTTCCCTGCCAGGCCCACCTATTGCCCTTTCCCTGCCAGCCCACCCATTACCCTTCCCTGCCAGGCCCACCCAGCACCCTTTCCCTGCCAGCCCACCCACACCCTTTCCCTGCCAGGCTCACCTATCACCCTTTCCCTGCAGCCCACCCAGCACCCTTTCCCGCCAGGCCCCACCCAGCACCCTTTCCCTGCCAGGCTCCCCCCGCACCCTTTCCCTGCCATGCCCACCCATCACCCTTTCCCTGCCAGGCTCACCCAGCACCCCTTCTCTGCCAGGCCCACCCATCACCCTTTCCTGCCAGGCCCACCCAGCCCCTTTCTCTGCCAGGCCCACCCATCACCCTTTTTCTGCCAGACCCACCCATCACCCTTTCTCTGCCAGGCCCACCCATCACCCTTTCTCTGCCAGGCCCACCCATCACCCTTTCTCTGCCAGACCCACCCATCACCCTTTCTCTTCCAGGCCCACCCACACCCTTTCTCTGCCAGGCCCACCCATCACCCTTTTTCTGCCAGACCCACCCATCACCCTTCTCTGCCAGGCCCACCCATCACCCTTTCTCTGCCAGGCCCACCCGTCACCCTCTCTGCCAGCACACCCTCGCCCTTTCTCTGCAGGCACACCACACACCCATTGGCATTCCCATCCAATCCCTCTCTACCATTGATTAGTCCCTGTTGGCCCCAATAAACATTTATCCTTCGCTCTGTTTCACACACACTTTGCCCCCACCACACCCCTGGACTGCACAGGTGAATGACACTATCCCTTCAGGAGCTCAGCTGAGCATTATGGGACAGGCTGTGTGAGTGTGTAGCCAGGTAGTGGTATGTGCACACCAGTAATGCATGTGGATTTGTCTTCACATCCCCTTCTCATTGGAGGAGCCGCTAATCAATGTAATTATCATGCTGCACCGATTACAAACTTATTGTAACCCAACTGCATTCACAGGGACTCTATGTGATTTTAATGGGAATCCTTTTGGATTTCATTGATTGTAATAACACTAAACTAGAATAACCCATTGAATCTTAGCACAGCCCTGTGTAATGTATTTCTCAATATGACAATTTTAATAGTTACACTTAGAAATAACATAGTACAGAGCTGCAGGGAGAGGATAATGAAGTGAACCTGATCTTAGCACAGCTCTCTGTAATGTATTTCTCAATATCACAACTTTAATAGGTACACTTATAGAAATAACATAGTACAGAGCTGCAGGGGGAGGATAATGAAGTGAACCTGATCTTAGCACAGCCCTGTGTGATGTATTGCTCAATATCACAACTTTAATAGTTACACTTATAGAAATACATAGTACAGAGCTGCAACGGAGGATAATGAAGTGAACCTGATCTTAGCACAGCTCTGTGCAATGTTTTTCTTAATAGTGTACCTATTTAAAGGGGAGAGTTTTATATATTTCTTCTAATTCGCAGCTGATAGAAACAATGTTGCTTGCCGTACTGATCAATTCCTCACGGTGTGAAAGCCTTTCACTCCCTTAGAACTCCTCCTCCCTTAGTCACTGGTCCAGACATGCTCAGTTTCATTACTCTTTGTGCAGGTGGCGCCTACAGAAGTAAAGATTTTGCTGACAAAATATATAATTAGGCTTAATATCTCCTTAATAACCAATCAGCACAAGCTATTCAATTCCTGTGGGTAAATCCTATGCCTAGTGAAATGTGATGTAATTAAATAGACCAATCAAATAGCTATCTTTGTTCAAACGCACAGCCTGGAGGCAGTAGAACAGGGACGTCCGACTTGCAGCCTTCCAGATGTTTGCAAACTACAACTCACAGCATTCCCAGGCTGCGTATGCGGGGAGTTGTGTTTGCAAAATATCTGTGTTGTGACAGTCTTTTATAGGTAATATTCCCAAGCATTGAAAATAATGCCGAAACAAACCCCCAACAATAACTATTTCCCATATTCTATAATTGCATGGGAGGTTGAACAGGGTCTGGCTACCTCCCATTCTCCTTTCATTAATCAGTTTTTACTGATCTGTCTTATCGCTAACATGATGAATAAATTGTTACAGGTCAGAGAAATCCTGTCCGACTTCCGACTTGTAACAATATTTTCTTTTGAAGTGGAGGCAAGAGCCGAGAACTAAAACGTGTGAAATGATTAGTCTATTAGTATTAGTACAAAATGTATTCCTTTTTTGTTTTTTTATGCATTCCTCTGCAAGATTGATTGATTGTAGGATCAGTCGAATGTTGTCCTTTCCAGCTGGATAAGTCATGTGATGGTACCCGAGACCTCTCGATCAATTCATGGATGCTCCATGGCGGATCAACGCCTGAAGAATGCGTCACGCGGGTGTCTTGGGATGGGGCATCCTATCTGACCTGTGTACGGACCCTAAGTCAATTAATGCATGGCTCTATGATGGACACAAAACCGAAGTCGAATCCGAGTTTGAGCCGAACTTTATGAGTTCGGACAAACTCGAACTGTTCGAACTAGTTTGCTTTTCAGGCTTGCGGCTGTATTTTCGATAATTGTCGAATTTACGAGCCGTTCGCTAACCCTAGAATGTATCGTTTGCTAACCCTCAAATGTAGTCTTCAATTTCGATAACCCTCGAAAGTATCATTCGTTTTCGATAACCCCGAATGTATCGCTCTATTTCTCTAACCCTCGAATTTATGGTTCTATTTCGGTACCCCTCGAAATTATCATTGGGTAACCCTAGAACGGCCATAACCCTTGAATGTAGCTGGTGCAAAGCCAGACCATTTCCCAGGTGCCACAGCCATTTACAGTAAGTTACCATTGTTAGTTTAGCTGTAAATCATCCAAACTTTTCCAAAAAATCACTCCCCATTGACTTTAATGGGTCCGAATTCGAACTTTTACTGAAGTTCGAAAACGGACCGAATTTTATGAAGTTCGCCATCTCTAATGGCTACCTGTAGGATAGATCACACTTAAGGCCCCCATACACAGTATCAATATTCCAATCAATTTGGCGGAAAATTCAATCGAATTAATGGGAATATCGAATACATTTTATCATGTTTCTGATATCAATTGGTCTCGAAAAGGGGCGGAAAATTTGCCCTTGACCCAATCTGACGGTGGCGCAAGGTAATATGATATGTTCTTCGGTGGCTCGTAGCTAGTGATGGCCCAGTTCGCGGATCCGAACCCGAATCCGCGGCGTTTATCTTGTTCGTGAACGGCGGATATCGCGGATTTTCCGGTTTTCCGCTCCAAACTTTTCCAAACCGCGTTTTTGAAAATTTTCTAAATTACGAGGATTTCACGTATTTTCGAAAATCGGGAAATACGTATTTTCGAAAATTTTCGAAATTATGAGGGATTCTCGTATTTCGAGGATTTTTCCATTTCAATGGGTCCGCTAGCGGATTTTCGAATTTTTCAAATTCGAAAATCGCGGATCCTCGAGCGGACCGATTTTGAGAAGTTCGGACACCTCTACTTGTGGCTACTGGTTACACTTTCACCTTTCACCATATCACACACTCTATAAAGAGATAAGTCAGATATTTTCAGATCAGGAGACCACAAACATTGCTTATTTGCCAAGATTTTATTTGTTTCAAGGACTTCTTACAAAATTGGTAATTGTATAATTAACCGCCAATCCGGTGTTGCGATACCAAATATGATTCAGACAGAAGAATTTGGATTTATCTTTTTTTTTTTTAAAGTTACAATTTTGTTCGTTTTATTATTCCAGGATGACGGGTGGTACAGAATTTTTTTTTCTTCTTTATTTCATAGAAAGTTTTGCAACAAATCCCCAATTTTATCAAATATAAATTAAAAAAAAACGGCAGGTGAGTACATTGTATCAAAGATTACGAAGAGTGAGTAGCATTTTTCATGCAATTTGTGTTTTTTTTTTTTTTTTTGTCATTTAATTGTATATATTTTACAGGCAAACAATTAATGCAGGTACAGTCAACTTAGATGGTTAAGGATGCAAATGTGTGCGTGTGTTTTTTTTTGTGTGGCAACAAAAGGGGTGAGGTGCTCTTAAAAAAAAAATATGCTGTAAACCGAAATCTTCACACCTTTGGAAAAACAAAACAAAAGGGCTGCTTTTGACCATTTTGCTACAAAAGTTGCCCATGCAAGGCATTAAAAGCGAGTTCTTTGGCAGCGCGGAGGCTAGAATCTCTATTCTGCTCCTTCTACCACTGACAGAACATGTGCCAGGGTATTTTCTTGAATGGGAAATATTCTTGAATGGTGATTTGGTAGCCTATTGCTTTCGATGGTCAGTCTACTCTATTAAACAATGGGCGCACACATGCAGGATTCATTTTACTATCATAGGCTTCTTTGGGTCTATAATAACGTGACAAGGCCGACATACTCCATATGGTGGGTCAATGGTTGAAGGGAAGTGTAGAGATGCAACCTCACAAGGAGTTTCAAAATGCCCCTTCCCACCCAACACCCTCCCCAAAAAAAGTAACCTTCTGCCAACCGCTTCAACATTTAAAGCTTACTGTGAAATGGAAATATTGGCAAATGCTTCCCAAGTCAATGTTCAGTCGCGCCTTTCCTATTTCCAAATTAAGTAATAGACTGGATCCAAATGATTGGAAGGAGAGATGGAGGGGTGGTTTGTTGTATGCCGACAATCCAAAATAGTTTTGCATAGAATCAACATACATTACCTGGTAGATGAGAAGTTCAATGGTTGACCAAATCCTTCATACAGAGTCTGTGTATCTCTCTCTATCATATGTTCCGTCCCCATCCTATAAATATGAATACCCTTCCCAATATACTTTCCTTTCCTTACACAGCCATGAGATTTGGATGCCGTCTATAAATAAAGACAACATCTTATTACAGTTGGCAAGACAGTCTAAACAAGACTCCCACCATATTGTAAAATGCCCCTCCACTTGTACATTAAATAAACAAACTTAGAGCCCCAGTAGGGAGAGGAAGAACATGGTGTACATTTACGGTCATTATATGACATAAAATCAACAAAGACTAACAAGTCCAGGGCTTAAGCAAAATCCCCCCCATGCTTCTTGCACAATTGGTTTCTGTTCGTATTCATTACACTTGGTTTTGGTTTTGTTTGTTTTTTTAGACTTTTTAAAAACTTTTTTCTTTAAATGTGAAGTTGGTCCCTCTTCATCTTAGGGAAGAAAAAAAGTGAAAAGATAGAAAAAATTTGGTCGCATTAAATCCTGAAACCTTTGGAACGGGAGAGATAAAGCTTAGTGTGTATAGAAAGATGTTGAAGTATCTTGGCTCCCCTTGTTCCTTGTTGCATAGCCCGACTGAGGGTACCAATCTTTCCGATGCTGAGGCACTAACATTGGGTAAAAAGGTCTTTGAAGGTCCAATTCATCTCCTGTAGGATAGGTGTTAGGAGTGCATGTTCCACTCTAACTATTTAACTCCCACGCTCTAATTAAA
Organism: Hymenochirus boettgeri; assembly: GCA_019447015.1. Lineage (NCBI taxonomy): Eukaryota > Metazoa > Chordata > Amphibia > Anura > Pipidae > Hymenochirus > Hymenochirus boettgeri. Next base: position 8,017 of record JAACNH010005582.1, read on the forward strand.
ACTACCTTCAACATTATCCTTTAAATATTCTCTGCTGACTTGTAGTAAGAGCTTTACAAAAGGTATAAAAGGATGCTACCCCCCCCCATCTGTTTATACCTAAATCCCAAACATTATTATAATAATGCCGTCTAGTTTCCACTTGGACTATTTAAAAAACAGGCATGCAAAACTTCTTTGCAAAGTGAGGTTTGTATAAAAAAAGATGAATGTTGGTTATACATATTGGTGGTGAGTTTCTAAAGAACCATAAATAAGTAAAATAGTAAACGAGCTTAATGACAACCAGAGGAGACCAGGTAAATCACTCCAGCAGAATTGGAATGAAGAGTAAATCAAGTCATTTAAGATGAGGATCGATGCGACACGACACTCAACATGGCTGTCAGGATCCACAAAACTCATGCAAGTCTTGCTGGATCCACAAAACAATACAACTCTGACAGCCAACCACGACGAGCCAACAACCATTTCCAGTCACTGAAAATATCATTTAACCTTTCTATGGCGATCCCAAAACTTGTTTTCCCACATTTTTCTGTAGATCCCAAGTGGAAAATCAAATAAACTTTACACATCACATCTTCTGAGTCAAATGTGACTTGAAACACATCAAAGACTGGAAAGTGCTTAATAATCAACATTCTATTAACATGGAACCTTACTGTTTATCAACAAACCACAAGCAACAACAACGCCACTTTATCTTACGGGAACCCATCTTCCTTAATGGCGATTTTTCTATTCAACCATATATCAATTTGTAAACAATGAACGAAAGGTGGAATAGTGAAATATTCTGTATGACGATGGACTTCACTGGAATATAAAATGGTGCCGGTTGTTGCTTTATACTGCATTAAAAAGTGGCAACTTTTACATTTCATATAGCTTTCCTTTTATTGCGCTATAAAATATAAATATACAGGTCTTATGCTTCATCTATATATAATTATGAAATGAAAGGGCAATTAAAACGATTTCATCCCTGTACGATGATGATTCGCATAACTATGGTAAAAGTCTGAGGGTGACAATATTTTTGAAATCGATGCATGTGAGTCATGTTTCTATATGTTTAATGGAACCAATGAGTCTATGGTTCCATCTTCTATGTCTATGTCTATTAAATCTTCTATGGGACATAGTAGAGGAGGATGCATTCAAAAGGTGCATCTCCATTACAAAAGGTTTGTCCCTTTAACAGAACCATCAATCTCCAAAATATATAGGCACTTAGCAGTGAAACAAGACAAAGCCACGCCATAAAAAACAGGTTATACACTGACACTTTATATCTTGATCTAGTGATACGAACATTTATTTTATGGTTGGTTTTCAATAATTTGCTCAAGTATCCTCTCTACTGTAACCAATGGAGCACACGCTATACAGCTGTACTTAGATTGACAGCTCCTATAGAGTATCCAATCTCTCCACCAAACTCTTATGACCATTCACTTGAACACTAACATATTAATTTGTCCCACAAAACCTGAGGCCTGTACTCACCACCTTTACATATGAATATTGTGCTACAATCATTACTCTGGGGCTTTATGGAAAACAATTGCAACAAGCACATGAATATAGTTTTACTGCTACAGCAGGATTCTGAAATTAGAAAATGGAAAGAGAACATAAGAAAAGAACAGCAGCAGAGGGTTGACCACATAAAATGTATGAGATACTCGAGAAATTCCCTCTAAAGCTGGGAAAAGGGGGAAAAAAATAGACAGGGCTGTAGTGGTCACCTTTCCAGGTTTACTACACAATCTGTATTTAAATTAGAAAAATGTTAATATTTGTATGATGTCCTAAATGTCTTTGGAAAATCAGCTTTTGCCCTTTAAAATAGAATATGTTTTTTTAAGCAATTTTAAAATTGATATGCTTTGCAGAGAAAAATGCAACACGGCAATATTTTATATAGATATATATGTATATATATATATTTATGCTCACCATAAAATCTGTTATCACATTGTGCTTGCTATGAAATTATTGCACATATTAATGTAAAGGCCACATGGCTCTTCTGGAATATGACGTAACGAGTCATGGAGTGCCTTATTGCCATAGGACAGGTGTAACAATCCATGCTCTTCTAAAATGTAACAAAGAGTTAAAACCCCCCCCTCGGATGTGCAGAAGTTGCAAGTCTGTCACCCGCAGATCTACAAAATGCAAGAAATTTGGCACCGGAGCAGAGAACATGTCGCCTCTCTCAGAGAATGGCACAGAAAACCTTTATGGTATCAAAAAAGTCATCTTTGCAGCCAGACTCCTAAGTATGTAACAGCTGTCACTAAAAGCCCCTATCCCAAACACTGCAAAGCATAAAATAAAGGTCTCCTTTATAGTGGATGTAGGATGAGAGCTTTATGCCTAATACCTCCATATAATAAATATTTTCTCAAATTCTTATAGATACTACCTAGTTTGTAGACTTTTCACCGATGGGAGGTTTCCTGTACAACATTATAAATACATTTTAAATTGTAACTAACTGTCAAAAAAAATTAAATAACGACATCAACAACAAAAAGAGTAGCTTCGTCCATGTCCGAAATCATCACAATGTGCTATAAGACCACCAACATGCACATTTGGATCCACCAAGACCAAATTCTACGCTACATTTATGAAGGCTTTTTTGCTTGTTTTTTTTTTTTCTCAATTTTTTTTTCTTTGAAACATCGGTCCCAGACACACGTAGCAATACACAGACCGTACATTTCTTATAGTAACGGCTTCGAACACCTTCCAAATAACTAGCAGACATGGCGGACAACTTCAAAAGTGTCTGTGAATCAGATCGGTCTGACTTGAGAGCCACATGGCCGCGGATTGTCTCTGTGGGATGGGGGTGGGGGTTTGGGGGCACTTCCGTAAGTGGTACTTTACAGAGTTGGTTTATCGATGATGTTTCGGGAAAGTGAATGGGATTTGCTAACCAATGGAGACATGGACGGCATGAAGCTTTATGTGCAATGAGTAGTCTCGAGACCTTTACCCCTTTAACAACGAGTGCATGAATAGTCGGTGTGAACAAAAGACGCGGTTATGTGCGTGATCGCTGGCGTCCTTACGCAAACATCAATGTTTTGCAAATGCAAAGTCATCATTTGCTTTCAACCCAACACTACAACTTGACTCTCTTTCCTTCTTTAATGGCAGTTACTGATACTACAAAAAGAAAAAACGCAAAGAGAATAAACTCTCCCCTCCCTCCCACTACTGCTTTGTACCTCCTTCCCTAAAGTGAAGTTTTGTGGTGAGAAATATCAAAGCACTTCCTACAGTCAGCTGCCCTATTTCTGTTTCCCAAAAACCTGAGCCAACTTGTTTACTTCTACTCTCTCAAGATGGCCATCTTCGCTCTCCCATAACACTCTTCTTTGTCATGGTAATTTATGGACCAGCTATGATAAAACTCATCAGATGTGATGTGGGCAACCGACCCCTCTTCGACCCAGCCCACCTCCCTCCGAGCTTTCCCCCCCCCTTCGGCTTTCCATTGAAGAAGGGGGTGATAATGGGAACTTGTCTTGAGTCCCTGTGCTAGCACCAGTCATCCTCGTCTGCTTCATGGTAGTAGCTTTGGCCTCTTGGAGCTGTTCCAGTCCCCGTGCTAAGCCCCAGGGTATAGTGGTATCCATTGTACCCTGCAGAGCTGGTGAGAATGTGATGTAAGAGAGGACACATAGGAAGCGCGAAGAACGTCCAGAATTGCTGGCCAGGCTTCCTCAAAGGTCAATGTCTCCTCTGACAATGGACCATAACTGTCAGTATCCTGACGTGGCCTAAGTATGGGTCAGAACCAATGCGAGTAACTGTGCAGGCCGAGTGGCTAGGGGATTCGCTGTATAGTAGGGGTTTGTGCTCTGATAAACCCCGACTTAGACGCCCTGGGGATAAGCAGGTCCCCCAAGTGACCGGACGAGTGAGCTGTCCGGTATGTAACCTGGGTCGAGGGGTGAGAGGATTCTGGGGGAGTTGCCTCCGGATCCCCCTGCATGGAGTACTGGCCCCGGAGCTTGTCAGACGTGGACTGCCACTAGCTGAACCGCTGCCCTACATAAAAAAATAAGAAGAAAAACTCACATTAGACCTGATATCCCATAGGAAGGAACCAATGAGAAGAATTCAGTCAATAGACAATAGACAATAGAATTCAGGTCTTTGTAGATACACGTGGAAAGACGACTTCACAACAAAGCAATGCCGGGATATATCATGAATGGGCATGCTGGGCTTTTAAGCAATGTGCAAATCATCATTTCAAATTTTCAGCACCAGCGCGCTGTAACTGCAGAAGCTGCAAAGTTGGGTGCCATTGCATGGAGTGTTACACCCTCTGCTGGACATTTGGTAACATGACAGGACTGCTTCTCTTCTTCTCACCTGTCTTTGTGTACTGGGATCCGTGGTCCGCTGGGAGATGGAGCCCGCTGTGATCGGAGTGACGTGGGTGGCCAATCACGGCTCCCGTATCGATCACAGGGTAGAAACGTTGTTTCTCGGATGAAGATGAAGGCTGGTGTTTCCTTTCTTGTGATCGTCCTCTCTCTGCTTCCTCTCCTTGGAGGTGACCTCTGCCAATAATGAGGGAGATTGTTAACTAGAGCTACAAGTCAGATCACAATCAGTTCCAATATGTAAAACAATCTAGGAGATGTGTAAATGGTACAATACATTGAGAAATCTGTGATGGCCTTAACTGACGACCAACATCGTGGCCATAATAGAACATGGCTTACGGGATTCCCCGTGCACACCACCTCTCCCATGCTCAAGCTTATAAAATGCTCTTTAAGCTCAGGGTAAAGGCAGCAACACTGGCGACCAGCATGTGGTTTGTTGGACATGAATGCAAAGTTACAAATTCCCTAAATCCAGGAACAAATTCCCCTGAAATACTATTGTGAATATTCATTTGTGAGATGTAATTAGGATCTATTATTAATAAACTGTAATCTCCATTCATACAAAATGGCCGTCATTCTTACCATTGTCTTCCCCCTGTGGCGATCTCTCGGACGATTTCTGTTTTCTTTCTTTCCTTCTTGACATCGGTGATGATGTTGGTGGGAACGTTCGTGCGGGACCCTTTCTAGCGAGTATTCGTACAGTTGGGATCGTTGTGGAGGGGTCAACTGGAGACAGCGCTTCATCGGCTGCTGTCAGGAATATGCCGCAGACCCAAATAAGAAACTTTAAAAATGACCCTCTAGGACATGTAACCATTCCAGGCAGCAACTACAACCCTCCTCTTAAATGTATAAGAGTAGACAATCTCCACTACTCTGTAATGGACATTAACTGCTCTTTTCTCACCAATCCCAAAGAAACGACACGTTACCTTCCTTGTACAGTGATCTACCTTCTTACGCTCTTTGCCCAGATCAAGTCAACCTAACACAGAAAGTCCTCCGACTGATGAATTCATAGGGAGGTTCTCATGTTCTGCTAAAAAACAACTTCATTCTGGTCTAATTCTTTTGAGGTCCCCTAGAGCCATTTTATCAATGGGATTTCCGTTCCTAGCAAAACGTATCCAGTAAATCCCAGTTGGAATTAAGTTGTGGTTTTCAGATTCATTTGATGTACTTTAATATCCCCACAAGAGATGCCGAACTTCGCAAAATCCGGTCCCTCGAGGATCCGCAAATTTTCAAAAATATTCGAAAATTCGAAAATCCGCAAGCGGACCCATTAAAATGAAAAATATTCTCGAAATTAAGAGATTTCTCGTAATTTCGATTTTTTTTCCCGAAAATACACATTTCAAAAATTTTGAAAATACGATAAATCTCGTAATTTCGAAAATTTCCGAAAATACGAGTAATCCTCGTAATTTTGAAAATTTTCGAAAATACGTATTTATGTAAATAAGAAAAATCCTCGAATTTTCAAAAATTTTCGAAAGTACGTGTTTTCGAATATTTTCGAAAATACGAAAATCTCGTAATTTCGAAAATTTTAGAAATCCGAGAAATCCGCGGTCGGAAGGCGGGAAATCCGGAAAAATCTGCCGTTCGCGAACGGGATAAATCCGCGGCGGATCGGGTTCGGATCCGCGAACCGGCCTAATTCTGTCATCGAGTGTTGGACCACCTCAATACTTTATATCATATACCAAGCTACCAATAAATCTTCATCGATTCTTTGACATAAGCCAATTTAATTTTCTAATTACCCATTTATAATCCTATATGGAAATGCATTTTGCACATTTCCAGGGGGAGTCGTAACTTTTGGTTGAATGCGGGATAGTGTCACGAGACAGACATACATAAAGCATGGCATTCCCATAAACTAATTGTTTAATACCCAATGACGGATTGGATTATTAGTTAATAAAATAAATAACAGACTGAGTTGTCCTATCACAGCCTTTGTTTAAATTCCTACTGTTGGGGTATGGTACTAGACAATATGAACCTTAATGAGTTATTCCCTTTATTAATTTCTTGCCCTGTATCTTTTTTCCTGACCCGTTATATCTTTTACCAAGGATTTATTCAAGACCAGGTATAAATGTGAATGAGAATTGATTTTGAATGAAACATTGTAGACGGGTCAGACTAAACACATGAAATATTAACGAGATTACATACCAAGTAACCGTTCCCAGGGAAGGAGCGCGGCTTCTCAGCTGATGAGAGACAGACAGGTAAAGAGATTCACACGGCATCACGGATAACCAGCGGTAGACAGCACGGAGGATGGAAGAAGTGTCAATGGAGAAAGAACATCGAGGTACAGCAGTGGTAAAGTAAAGTTTAGAAGGGGACGTGAAACCAAAACCAACATAGACACGTGAATAGGATGGAGGTGAAGTTTCAGGAGCGGGGAGGGGGGAGAAATTGGTGAATAAAAGGGGGAAAATACACATCAGAAACATGAGATTTAAATGGCCCAGCACCCAATGTGTCTTAGACCTCAAACAGTTAAAATATTGAAGCCTCGTGTCCTCACCCCCCACCCACCCTTTCTACTTATATAGAGGACGGGTCTCCACTTTTATTTGGTTTTGACGTGTGAATGTTAATGGACGTGAATTAAGCATATTTTCTTACCAGATGCGGAAAACAAGTGGTGTGTTGGGTTGATAAACATCACAGGTATCTGGTAAGTGTCCTTACACACCATAATAGCTACAGGATATTACTAATGTCTATAGCGCCTGTGGCCTCTCAAACATCTGGGGCTGTTATGTCTCGGCTACTACAGATGGTTTTATTCGAAATGTGGACTCACGTGGGTTTCAGCCGCTAAACGTGGCATAGACACAGCTCGGCCCTGGAGACTCCAATCCGGTTGGATGCTCTCCTCCATTAGAAAGGTTCTGTCCCATCTCCTTCATCTCTACAGACTGGAGAGACGTTTACAGCATTACATTGAGTACAACCCGTTTTCTGCCTTATTAATCCCACTGGGACCTCAGATGGTTTATGTCCCATGTAAAAGTTGCAATTATTAAGCATGTAGTTTAGCAGGGTTAGTGAAGAACTTTATGGAAACTCTGATAAAGGAGAAATAGAAATAAGTAGAGAAGATGTAATTATATGCAACATGCTGTTGTTGAGCGAAAATCTCCTCGAGTGGCCTCTCTGGAAAGCAGTACTTCTCGGTGTGGAAAATGGATCTGCAGCAGGCTGGGTTCCCAAGAACCGACTCCTAATTCCACTGTCCTGATTGGGTCTGAAGAGAGAGAACGCACCAATAAATTGTCGTATGGTGCGAACGGTTTATACGTAAAGGTAGCGGAGAATGTTACACTCACACTACGGCCCCATTGTTTAAAGACGTGGAGCTCTTCTGTCGTATAAACATCTTAGAGTTACCAAAAGGACTTGGAAGGGTTGGCTCCAAAGTAGCCTTCAAAGGCTGGAAAAGAGATTGTGCCAGCCTGTAACCCATAGACAAGACAAAGCATTAGATTAGAGCTCAACAATACCTCAACTGCATTAAGACCATCTACAAAAATCTATATAAACCTCCAGCTACATTTGAAAGGCCTTGAAGAAAAAAACATTGATTGACATTAGAAAGAAACATTTTTCTATGAAATGAATTACCGTATATACTCGAGTATAAGTCGAGGTTTTCAGCTGTGAAAACAGCCTAAAACTGAACCTCGACTTATACTCGAGTCGACTTATACTCGAGTATATATGGTACATTCAATACATAAAATAAATCCTGATGTATATTCTAAGGGAGACCTCATATAGGTATATGGGTCTTTAAAGTCTTTAAAATGTATTTATTGTACAACAATTTTTTCAGAGACCTCACCTACAGACTTTTTATCTGCCCACCTCGTAGAACAGTTATTTGACCAAGAGACCCAACCCAATGGGTAATGGATTAAAGGGGGATTGTGGTCTCCAATTTTTCAAGTTGGGGTTATATGAAAAGCCTTCCATCGTACTCCAAAAGGACCCCAAATCAAATCTCTAGGAAAAATTTGTTAGACGTTATTGGTGGAAAGGTTTCGCAATTTTACTTCCTGCTGAAGACTTCCTCTTTTCAGCCCATGTGACCAACTTGTAGTCATGTGATCACCTCTGGCTGCATTAATATGCTCCCGTTCTTGACCGTCAATTTTTTTTTAAATGTCTGTGCAGATACTTCGTAATTCCCAGCCTTAAAAAAATTAACTGAGCATGCTCTGCCCCTGGGTGGAGGGAGGAGCATGGGTCTGGTGATGTTACTTTACCAACTGGAGTAGGATATTTCATTCATCACAATATATTTTCTTAAAGGCACATTGTGATCCAGGGCTCATTTTAAAGTAAAGACAGCAGGCTTTTATTTAACCCTAACTTGTTCAGAACCATCACGGTTATCTCCTACCTGGGAAAGTACACCAGACTGCTGGTGAATTGGTCTCGGTGTTCTATTCTGCTGTAGAAGTCAAAGATCATTGGCTGCGTAGACTTTCCCAACAGTCATTTCATCGGCTTTAAAAAAAAAAAAGGGGGGGGGGGGAGGGGGCGGTCAAGGTGATTAGTGGACATTACCAACCCGCACAGAAGTACATCAGTAGGAAGAAAAACATACTGGTGTTCAGGGAGGTTGGATTGATTACCCACCTTCCAATATTGTTTCATTGAGGAGCTACAGCACATACAATTTTCTTCTGCCAGGTTAGTGCCCTGGGCCTTCCTGTATTAAAGATAGTGTTGAAGCACTCGGGAAGCCTGGCAGAAGCAATTTTCTTTGTGCTGTCTCTCCTCATAGAAATAATATTGGGAGGTAGAAAGTAACAATCCAACCTCCCTCCCCAGGTGCCTTTCATTTTATTTTGTTTTGAAAAAAATGTTTTCACTCCATAGTTCTCCTTTAAGAACAGAAGTATATGGAGTCTCAAGGATCAGGCAAGCAAAACTACTTACGCTTATGAGGTGGTACCATAAGTCCAATGTTTTCTCGCGAGAGGTTGGGCCAGACCGATGAGATTTCCTTCCGTTAGCTCCGCATCACATTCATGTTTTTAATTCCACCTGGGAGCAAATTAGACCGAACACAAACGTTACCGTTCTGCACCCATATCAGTTCACATTTCTATATAGGGATCAGCAGACCCACCTGATGCCAATTTTATGTCCAGAGCAGTCCGAATCAGAGCCATCAAGGTGGATGTGAAATGAACAGTCAGGTCCGTGTCGGAGATAGGCATGTTCATTCTCACAAGGCGCTACAGAAAAGACATCAGGTTGGAGGTCACACGTGTTTATAATGTGATAGATAGATAGATGTGATTCCATGTCACCAGGGCAATGCTTCAACCAGTTTTTGTAAAACAGAATTTAAGTGGTGCCCTAGGTGTAATCTTCCTTCTTGAGGGCTACGGTAATCCATCCAACTCTCTATAAGAACTCCCAACTACTAAAAATGTCATTAATCCTTGCAGACAAACACAGTTGTGACCATTTCATTGGGTTCTTCCAACTGTTCCCAAGATCCTGCTGGTTTAAATGACAGGAAATTGGTTGACCCTGACATAGTGGGCATATTCTACCATATTCTCCTTATGTCTTTTTTTGCTTTATAAGGATATCAGATTAGATCAGGTTGTTAGTTGAGAACCATTGCTCTGGAGTTGTCATGTACCAAACATTATCCATCTACTTTTCATGCTTCCAAAGAGAAAACAAGACTTAAGATGTAAAGAATCGTAAAGATCCCACAATGAAGTAATTGGACTAATTGAATTCCATGGTAGTATTCAACGTAATATATTAGACTGACAATCATAGATGGATTGAAAGAACCATACAGAAGTGAGAAATACATGAAATCTAGTCCAACACTAGACATGCACTGGAAAAATTAGCAATAGATCATGCAACATAAAACATGCAATCAAGAGCCATTAACTACGGGAGCTGTAAAGAGATTCCTCGCACATTGGAGAGGGCAAAGAGAAAAGAGACTAAACTCACTGGCCCTTTACAGGGTTGAGAAGAGAGCAACAATTAAACAAAAACACTCAAGATCTCTTCAACCTTGAAAGGGAAATTCCCAGAGAATGACAAGAAGCTTAGCAGAACCTCAGATCACTCTACGGTTAAGGCAACAGTAGAGAAGGCAAAAAAAAAAAAAGAGGAAGAGAAGGCTGGATATCACAGGGAGAAACACAGCACGGTACGGGCACACTACAGAGACAGGAAAAGGGGAACCAGTGAGGCTGAGTTACTGGTAAAGGGGCTACAAGCTGTTCTACCTTATATGCCACACGTGCAGGGCATTTCTTTCCCAGGCCAAGGGGAGGGGGCATGTGTCTCAACATCTCGTACATGTCAGTGTAACCAATGCGCCCACTGCAACGGCAGGAAGGTGAAGTGGTGGGGAAAGTTGAATATGAAGTAACAATAAGGAAGGACAAAAAAACCAATAAGGGAAGGATATGTTGGGGATGGTTGGTATGAGGGTGAATCATGGTTAAAAATGAGAAATAAAACCCAATATGTTTAGGGGGGAAACCAAGACAAGAAAATGATCACAAATGAAAGAAACACAAGGGTTTTTAAAAATAACATGGTAACACAGAACAAGGGTAGAGAGATCGACAGGGAACCATTTGATCCAAAGGAAGGGGAAATGGGGTGAACAGATCAAGGACGTGAACATGGGAAGTTATGGTAGAAAGAAAATTGGGAAATCCAACAACCCAAAAACCAGTGGCCAACGTGACATGAGAGGATGAGTTAAGGGAAGAAAAAAACAAATATGGAGGGGAGCCGGGAATGGAAGAATGGGAGGAAAACAGACAAAAAAAAAACAGATTTGATTAGCCTGAACGTGTACAGTCCTGTCACTGAACCACATGTATTTCTTTGTTTTGGGTGATGGTTATGAGTAGGAGGAATGAGATTACGCTTGTCTTCTGTTCATTGGTGTGGCTGAGACAGAAGCCTTGCAGACTTGGCCTTGAGCAGTAGAAGGAGGGAAGGTGTCCCTTTTGTTCTGGCACAGCTGAGCACAAGTGACATCTAGATGTCTCTTGTCCTTGCCAGACAGGACGCCCGTTTAAACCCTTCAATTCCTAATGCGATAACAGTGTTGAGGGCTTTCATAGTATGGAAGGGAATAAACAACATTCTGATCATCATGCTAGCAAGAGAGGCAGGTAGCCTCACTAAAGAGAAAACAAGAAGTGGGCGTAGACTTTCTAAATTCAATTCCCCATCTTATAGCCCAACCATCCACAGGGTTCCCACAAAAACTTAAAGGGCTCTTCGGTGAAGCTACCTGTGACCCTTATCGGTAATGTAG
>JAACNH010005583.1:0-19804 GCA_019447015.1 Hymenochirus boettgeri
ATTACCTAGTAATATAATAACATATAAATCTAGTCCCTATACTAAACATATAATAACTAGTTAATAACACCATATCATAACCATATCATAACCCATTAAAAAATCCATGTAATATATAACACAGTAATAACCTATTCATATAATAACCATATAAATACCATATAATAACCTAGTCAATAATAACCATATATAACCATATAATAACCAATATATAAACCCTAAATACTCAGTAATATAATAACTAATAATAACCAATAATAACCTGTCATAATAGATAACACTATAATAACCATAATAAACCTACTAGTCATATAATAACCATATAATAACATATAATAACCTAGTCAAATAATACCATAGTAATACCATATAATAACCTACTCATATATAACCATATAATACCATAGTTCGAGGCCGAACTAAGCCTCGAATTACCAGTTCGCTAAAACCAGGAAGGATCATTTGTTCGTTGGTCATCATCGAATGTATCGTTGAATGTAGCTTGCGCAAAACCCACAATTGCCGCCTTACTTTTGAAGTGTTATAACAAGTTTTTGTGATAGTGACATGTTCCCCAGACCATTTCCGGGTCACAGACGCCTTTACAGTAAATCCATTGTTTAGTTTTAGCTGTAAAATCACTCAGACTTTTCGACTATCATTCCCCATAGACTTTAATGGGTCCAAATTAATTTTTTCGAACTTTTTTTCGAAAGTTCGAAAAGTGGACGAACTTAATACAGTTCGGCCATCTTTAGAAACGAACAAACATTAATATACAACATTATACTTACAGCTGTGATTTTCCTTTTATATCTTTAGTAACTAGGAAGCATTTATTGAGGATGGTTATTGAGCTTTCTAGAACACTGAGGATCAAAGAACTATATGGCGAGTGATGATTTATGTAATAAAATGCCAAGTTCTAACCTTTTTTAAAATTTCCTTCCAGCACCTGACACCACTACTGGACAACTGTGGCACCAGTAATAACTGTATTAACTTTCTTTCGTATAAAAATACCAGTGTTGGCAAATCTCTTGTAGACTGAGTGCCCAAACGACAACCCAAAACCACACTTACTTATTGCATAATGCCAATACAACAATTTAACCTGAATAGTGAGATTTATTTAAACAACTCAGACAGATAGACACAGGCAGATAACAACATTAAGACTACCTATTAGTACATTACCAGACCAGTTAGAAATCCCAAAACAGTGACTCAAGAAAAACTGAACTTTAAGAATATAAGTCAATTTCTTTTATTTTGGATTAGAAATCATCTTTCACTTAGCAGTACGCATGGCTTTAGTACGCATGCCAAACTTCTCCCGGAGGCCAGGTAGAGGGCAGAGTCCTATATGGACCTACATCCTCCTGGTGGGCAGTTTTTGGGACTTGGGGGGGACTACAGAGAATCATATGGAGTCTGGATGTAAGGTAAGGATTAAACTACACTACATGGTGGGGCCAGTAATGGGGGGGTTATAGTTTGGGGGTGGACATGCCCTTTAAGAAGTCCAGTTAATGTAACTGAATAACACATTATAACCCAGCCTACCTTTTGTTCCATAGGAAACTACTCCTAATTAGGGATGGAACTAGAACTCGAACTCGAGCCCGAGTTCGAGCCGAACTTTATGAGTTCAAATGCACTCGACTTCTCAAACTATCCCACGGACCGGATTTTTCGGACTTTCAATTAATGTAGTTCGTGTAAGCAGTGGCTGGATAGTGTAGTGGGTAAGGTGCAGCTTTTGATCTGGGAGACCAGGTTTTCAAATCCTGGCTAGGTCAGCTATACAACATGTTTAGATTTTTTATAATACCCATATAATAACCAAGTAATATAATATTGTTATTATATTACTAGGTTTATGGTTATTAATTCTAGGTTATTAGGTTATTATATTACAAGGTTATTATATTACTAGGGTATTTAATAACCATTATAACCTAGTATTATAATAACCATTAATAAAAACTAGTAATATAATAACCATATGATAACCTAGTAATATAATATTATATAGGGTATTATATGGTTATAATATTACTAGGTATTATATAAGGGATAATGCGCCCCTTACAGTGTGTAAAGGATATAAAGTCACCGAGGTTCCCTGGCCATATAAAGCACGAGAGACGAAGGTCGAGTGCTTTTATACGGACAGGGACTCCGAGTTGACTTTATAAACCTTATATCCACTGTAATGGGGCGTATATTTTTATAGATATAAGTTTAAAAAAATTTAATTTGATGGCTAGTCTCCAGCTGTTATCCTTTCCCTAAGTAAATTAAACAAGGTATATTCCCTGTCAGCCCTGCAATAAAATTTAGTAAATGAATAAATAGAAAGGAATACATACAGACTTTAACTTTTAACTGTCTTTTTTCTGGAATTTTCTCCTCCACTTCCAGCACTTTTCCTGTCAAACCCTGGAAGAAAAAACGATTGAAAAACACACAGACCTTTACTGTGCAGAAATCCTTCTCAATCCTCCCTGTGAAATGTATCTCTCGCCCGGTAACCTTTTAAATCCTGTCAGCCATGATTCAACTTCAGCCTCTTTCAGTCCGTGCAGAGTGAGGTTAAACAGAGCGGCTCTTCCAGCTACGACTTCCGGTACTGACTCCGCTGAAGTTGTCAGTAGCTGGAAGAGCCGCTCTGTTTAACCTCACTTGCACGGACTGAAAGAGGCTGAAGTTGAATCATGGCTGAGAGGATTTAAAAGGTTATCAGGTGAGAGATACATTGAGATGGGAGGACTCAGAAGGATTTTCTACACAGTAAAGGTCTGTGTGTTTTTATCTGTGTTTTTTTTCTTTGGTTGGTTTGACAGGGAAGGTTTGAAGGAGGAAGGCACATGTATGGGAGCAGCAGTGGTGAATATTCTTATAAAAATCACTCAACTACGTAGTTGAGTGATTTTTATAATGTATAATCCACTGTTGCTCCCATTATATTCAGGCCACTTATATTATATGGTTATTATTACTAGGGTATATAGTACCATATAATACCTAGTCATATTATAACCATATAATATTATATTACTTATTATCATATGGTTATTATATTACTGGGTTATTATATTCACTAGTGTCATTATAATAATCCCAACCATTGTATAGCTGTCCCTAGCCAGGATTCGAACCCTGGTCTCCCACATCATGGGCAGTGCCTTTAGCCACTACACTATACAGCAATACATTATGGCTTGATAATTTACGTTATCATATGTGATTATATGGTTATTATTTTACTAGGGTAGTATCTGGGTTATTAGCAAAAAAAACATAGATTTGCTATAGATGTAATATAGTTGTAGTGGTTAAAGAAACTGCCTTGGCATGGGAGTCCAAGGTTTGAATCCTGGCTAGGCCAGCAATACAAGTTTTTGGATTATTAATAATAACCTTGTAATATTTAGCCTAGTAATATTAAACCTTTATAATATACTTATTATATTCTATTTTTCATAAATATTAATATGGTTATTATATTCTAGGGTGTAGTATATGGTTATTATATTAATATGGTTTATAATACCATATAATAACACCTAGTACTCTTGATAAACCAAATATTATATTACGGTTATAGATTATGGTAATTATACTAATCCAAACCATTGTATAGCTGTTCCCTAGGCCAGGATTTGAACCCTGGTCTCCCACATCATAGCCATGCCTTGAGGCCAATACCTATACACTAGTAATATAATAACCATATAATTAAAACCTAGTAACTATCATAACATATCATATTTAAAATTAATACATAAGTAATTTATATGGTTTAATATTAACTAGTTATTATATGGTAATATATACCCTAATTATTAATAACCATCTATAATTATAAAAATAGATAATAATAAGTATTATAAGGTTATAATATTACTATGGCTATTATATTATACAAGGTTATAATAATCCAAAAATTTGTACAGCTGGCGTATCCAGGATTCAAACCCTGACTCCCATGCCACAGGCGTTCCATTAACCACTACACTATATTATAATAGCAAACTATGTTTCTTTTGTAATAAGCCTAGATACTATCAGTATAATAATAACCATATAAATAACCTCGTAATATAGTAACCAATAATATTTATAACACCCCATAATTTCTTATACTGGTTATAACTTTAATAGGTTATTATAGTGGTATTAAATAACCCTAGTATATAATAACCATATAATCACCGCTAGTAATATATAACCAATAATATTATTTAATACAAAATACATAATAATAAGTAATACATATTATATGGTTATAAACTTTACTAGGTTATTATAATATCTAACATTGGGATAGCTGCACTAGCCAGATTCAAACCCTGGTCTCCCTCGTTCAAAGGCAGTCCCTTTACCCACTACACTATACATCCCTCTGTCCGTTTGAATGAACTGTTTGAAAACCTAATAAGGACAGGAACTGTATGACTATGGGGAAGGCTCGTTCGTTCGAACATTCGATTATGTCCCGACAATTGCCTGCTACATGCGTTTAAGAAGTTTTTTGGTGACGGCAACGTGTTCCCCAGGCCCATTTCCCAGGTGCAACAGCCGTTACATAAGTAAGCACAGTTTATTTTTACTGTAAATTCACCGAACTTTCGAACTATCTCTTCCCCATAGGCTGGAATTGGTACCGGATTCAAACTTTCCGAACTTTTTGAAGTTCGACAAGTTCAAAAAAAACGGACCGACTTTTATATAGCTTCGACCATCTCTACTCCTAACATTAAACAAAACATAGTTTTGATATAAATAAAAAGGCATAACCCTCCACACACACCGGAAGTGAAGTAAGGGTTTCTAGAACACATGAGGATCAAAGAACTTATGGCGGTGAGATTTAGTAATAAAATATCAAATTTCTAACTAACCTTTTATAAAATTTCTGCCATCAGCGGACCCACTATGGGACAACTATGGTTATTATATAATAACCATATAATAAGATATAATTACTATTTAATTATAATACCTATATATCTAGTCATTATACTAACATATAATATCCTATACTGTAATATAACACCATATAATACCATATAATAACCATGTAATATAAAAACCAATATAACAAGCCTAGTAATATAATAACCACATAATAACCTAATTCATATAATAACCATAAATACACCATATAATATCACTGAGTCTATAATAACCATATAATAACACCTATATAATAACATAGCCATATAATAACATATAATAAACCATAAATACCATATAAAACCATATAGTTCGAGCGCGACCTAACCACTCGAATGTACTGTTCTCGTAACCAGGAAGGATGTTCATTCATTCGATAATCCTCGAATGTACCGTTCGCGTAACCAGGAAGGATCATTTGTGTTCGTTGGATAATCATCGAAGTGTATCGTTGCAATATTAGCTCTTGCACAAACCACAAATTTGCCCGCTGACTTTTTGAATAGTTTTTAACAAAGTTTTGGTGATAGTGAAATGTTCCCCAGACCTTTTACCAGGGTCACAGCCCTTTACAGTAAGTTACCATTGTTAGTTTAGGCTGTAAATCACTCAGACTTTTGAAACTACACTCTCCATTAGACTTTAATGGGTCCAATTCAATTTTTTCGACCTTTTGTTTCGAAGTTCGAAAATGGTCCGAACTTTATACGTTGGGCCAGTCTTTAGAACGAACCCAAACAGTACTACGAACATTATACATTTACAGCTGTGATTTTATTCTTTGTAATAATAGGAAGCATTTATTGATGGAGGTTATTGGAGGTTATTGAACATCATGAGGATCAAAGATAACTTATGGCGAGTGAGTGATTTATCGTAATAAAATGGCCAGTTCTACCTTTTTCAAAAATTTCTGCCTCGCAGTGGACAACACTACGGCACCAGGAATAAACTGTATTAACCTCCTTTTACATAAAAATAACCTTAGATAGTAGAAAATAGAAAGACTGCACATTCAGTCCAAATAGATAATAATACATATTTTGATTAGGGATTGATGTGAAAAGACATAGAAGAAGATTGTTTTCATTTACATTTTCTGAACTGTAAGTCAGGGGGTGGACAAAATGTATCATTAAACTCACGTCCCATTTAAGACATTTAAACAGACCACAACCAGTAAAACATCGCTAACAGGCCAGTATTTTAGCCATTGCAGTTACGAAATAGGTTATAAAGATTATGCACGCACTGGCTCAGATTTTTGTGAAGTTCTCAAACCATCCAGGTCAGGTATATTTGGGGATATTCCATAAAATTAAACTGGACTTGAGTTCTTGCAACAACATCTCCAACAACTAATCTTCAAGTCCAGTTCATGTACTGATAACACAGTTTATAACCCAACCTACCTTTTGTTCATGAGAAATCTTCCTAACCATTAAAAAAACAAGTTTTATGGTCTAATTATTAAATAAAATACCCCCTAACACCACCACGGGGGACTTCTGTTATTCTAGAGGCACAGATACTTGAAAATTGGGGGAGAGGGGGGAAGGCGGAATACACTTGCTTTCTCTGTTAATATTTGTAAATGTTTGTAATAGTATATAATATGACCATAAAAACTGGCCGGATATTTAAATAGCTTCAATGTTCCTAGCTGATGGCTCTCACAACATTCTCGTCCTGATCCATTATTGTGATAAACATTAGAGATGATGTAGATCAAAATATTCCCGCCGGCATCTTTGACTGAAGGAGCAATAATGCCGTTTGTCGGCAGGTGGTTTGACTAATGTATGGGCAGGACTAAGACATCTGTGAGCAGAGAAAGAGCAGAAAGACATTTGTACAACGTGAGTCACTTCAATAAAGTTGCTCCTGATCTATGTTAGTGGTGGTGCTAAAATATCCAATTCCAGTCGTAAATCTATTAATCGCCATAGATGGGTTCGTAGTACAATAACTTGCGGTATTTTGCTACCACATGGTATTTGCTAAGAACACAACATTAATACAAACATTAATACAAATAAATATAGATTTACAGCTGTGATTGCTTCTTTTATATCCTTTAGTAACTAGGGAAAGCATGTATTGACTGGATTGGTTATTGGAGGTATTAGACACATAAGGATCAAAGAAACTTATGGCGAGTGATGTTTATGTATAAAATGCAAGTTTCTAACCTTTTTAAAATTTTCTGCCTGCATGTGACAAACTACGGCACAGGTAATAACTGTATTAACCTCCGTTTTACATAAAAAAATAACCTTAGTAGATGAAAGGATGCACATTCTATTACAATAGATAATAATACAATTTGTGAATGTTAGGGATTATGTAGAAAGCAGGATGATAGCATGTTTTCATTTACTTTTCTGAACTGTAAGTCAGGGGGGTGGAACAAAACGTATCATTTAACTCACATCCCTTTAAGATCATTAACAGTCACCCAGTAAACAATCGCGTAACAGGCCAGTATGTAGCCATGCAGGTACTAATAAGGTTTAGTCATATTTAATGGACACTGGCTCAGATTGTGAAGGTTCTCAAACCATCCCAGGTCATTGTATATTTGTGATATCCAGATAAAATTAACGGATCTTGGTTCTTGCAAAACATCCTTCCAATACCCTTAAGTCCGTTCAGTAACTGAATAACACAGTGATAAACCCAACACCTTTTGTTCATGGAAACTACTCGCAAACCATTAAAAAATATAAGTTTTATTGGTCTATATACAAATAACAACCCCCTAACACCACACAGGGGTGGACTTCTGTAATTCTAGATGCAGAGATACTTTAAAAAAAAATGTGGGGGGGGGGGAGGGGGAATAATAAACACTCTGTTAAATTTGTAAATGTTTGTAATAAGTATATAATTGACCATAACTGGCACCGGTTTCCGGATATTAAATAGATTCAATGTCTAAGCAGATGGATCTACACAACATTCCCGTCTGATCCATTTATTGTGAGCAAACATTTAGCACGAATGATGTAGATCAAAAAATATTCGACCACGGGCTTTTGACTGATGAGACAATAATTCCGTTTGTCGGCAGTCGCGTTAGCACTAAACTGTATAGGGCAGGACTAAGACATCTGTAGAGCAGAGAGAGGCAGAAAGACATTTGTACACGTGATGTTCCTTCAATAAAGTGGCTCTGAATCTAGTTTTGTGGGTCTAAATATCCAATCCAGTCTAAAATTTATAATCGCCATAGATCATTTTATTACATAACTTTGCGGTTTTTGCTACCACATTGGCATGATGAACAAACTTAATACAAAATTAATACAAATAATAAAGATTTTACAGCTGTGTTGTACTTTATTATCATTTAAGTAACTAGGAAGAATTTATGATGGATGGTATTGGAGGCGTTCAGAACACATTAGGGATCAAGAACTTATATGGCGAGTGAGTGCTTTATGTAATAAAATGCCAAGTTCTAACTTTTAAAAATTTTCTGCCTGCAGCTGGGACAAACTAGGCACCAGTAATAAACTGTATTTAACACCCTTTACATAAAAAAATAACACTTAGCATAGGAATGAAAGACTGCACATTCCATTGACCAATAGATAATTAATCATATGTTTTGATTATGGGGATTATGTAGAAAGACAAGAGATAGATTTGTTTTCATTTACATTTCTGAACTGTAAGTCAGGGGGGTGGACAAAATGTATATTTACTAACGTCACCCTTTAAGTAGCCATTTAAAACAGCCCACACAGTAACACGGCTACCAGGCAGTATGTAGCCATGCAGTTACTAAATAAGGTTTATCAGTATTTAATGACAACTGGCTCAGATTTGTGAAGGTTCTAACCAGGTCAGGTCCATGGTCTATTTGGACTATTCCATAAAATTAACTGGACTTGAGTTCTTGCAAAACATCTTCAAAACTAAATTTAAAGTCCCAGTTCATGTAACTGAATAACAAGTTATACCAACTCCCTTTTGTTCCATGGAGAACTACTCCTAACCATTAAAAAAATCTAAGTTTACTGTCTAATAACAAAAACATGACCCCCTAACACCACACAGGGGTGTGACTTCTCGTTTTCTAGATGCACAGATACTTTAAATTTGGGGGAAGCGGAGGGGGGCTATCCTTGCTCTCTGTTAAATTTGTAAATGTTTGTAATAAGTATATAATATTGACGCATAACTGGCCGGGATATTAAATAATTTCAGATGTCTAGGCAGATTGGAGGTAACAACATTCCCGTCCTGATCCATTTATTTGTGATCAACAGTACAGCATAATGTAGATCAAAAAAATATTCCGCCCAGCATTTGACTGAATAGAAAATACATGCGTTGTGGGCCAGGTACGCGTTACTAATGTATGTGGCAGGACAGACATCTGTTAGAGCAGAAAAGAGTCAGAAAACATTGTACACGTGATGTCCTTCAATAAAGTGGCCTTGAATCTATGTTAGTGGGTCTACATATCCAATTCCAGTCGTAAATCTATCATCGCCATAGATGATTTTATTACAAATAACTTGCGGTATTTTGTACCACATTGGTATAATGAATATGACAAACATTAATACAAACATTAATACAAATAATAATAGATTTACAGCTGTGGGATTGTAACTTTTTATATCCTTTAGTAATAGGAAAGCATTGATTGATGGATTGTTATTGGAGGTTCTAGAACACATTAGGATAAAGAAACTATGATGGCGAGTGAGTGATTTATTATAATAAATGCCAGTTTCCTAACCTTTTTAAAATTATGCCTGCAGCTGGGACAACTGACGGCACCAGGTAATAACTTGTATGTAACCCCTTTTTACATAAAAAACTGACCTTAGATTAGGATGAACAGACTTGCACTTCCTACCAAGATATAATACTATTTTTGATTTAGGTGCTTATGTAGAAAGACAACGAGATAGATTGTTTTCATTACATTTTCTGGACTTTAGTCAGGGAGGGTGACACAAACGTATCATTAACTTACGTCCCCTGTTAAGATCATTTAACAGCCACAACAGTAAACACGGACTACCAGGCAGTATGTAGCCATGCAGTTACTAATGGTTTATCAGTATTTAAATTGACCAACTGGCTCAGATTTGTGAAGTTCTCCAACTATCCAGGGTCAATGGATATTGTGTGATATTTCATAAAATAACGGAATTGAGTTCTTCAAAACCTCTTCAAAAAACTGAAACTGAAGTCCAGTTCATGTAACTGAATAACACCAGTTATAACCCAACTACCTTTTTGTTCCATGGAACTACTCCTAAACCATTTAAAAAATATAAGTTTTATGGTCTAATATCAATAAACAAACCCCCTAACACACACAGGGGTGACTTTCTGAATTATAGAATGCATCAATACTTTAAACAAAATTGGGGGGGGAAATGGGAAAATAATACACTCTGTTAACATTTGTAAATGTTTTTAATAGTATAATAATATTGACCATAAAAACTTGGGCCGATTATAAATAGATTCATGTCTAGCAGATGGATCTCACAACATTCCCGTCCTGATCCATTTATTTGTGCATTCAACATTTAGGAATGATGGTAGATCAAAATTTCCTCCCAGGCATTTGATGAATGAGACCATAATGCCGTGTTGTCGGCAGGAGTTGACTAATGTATGGCAGGACTAAAGACATACTGCTAGAGCGAAAGAGGCAGAAAGACAATTTGAAAACATGATGTCCTTGCTATAAAGTTGCTCCTGAATCTATGTTTGTGGGCTAATATCCAATTTCCAGTCGTAAATCTAATACGCCATATGATTTTATTACATAACTTTGGCAGTATTTTGCTACCCACATTGGATTGTTATGAACAAAAACATTATATACAAACATTAATACAAATAATAATAGATTTTATCAGCTGTGATTGTCTGTATTATCCTTTAGTAACTAGGAAGCACTTTATTGATGATGGGTATTGGAGGTTATTGAAACACATGAGGATCAAAGAAACTATATTGCGTGATGATTATGTAATAAAATGCGCAAGTTTCTAACATTTTTAAAATTTTCTGCCTGCGCTGGGACAACTACGGCAACCAGGTAAAAACTGTATTAACCTCCTTTTTACATAAAAAAATAACCTATCGATTATGATACGAACTGCACATTCCATTATCCAATAGTATAATACATATTTTTGATTAGGGATTATGTAAAGACAAGAGATAGATCTGTTTTCATTTACATTTTCTGAAATGTAAGTCAGGGGGGTGACAAACGTATCATTTAACTAACGTCCCTTTAAGACCATTTAACAGCCACACACAGTTAAACATCGCTAACAGGCAGTATGTAGCCATGCAGTTAGCTAATAAAGGTTTATCAGTATTTATGACCAAAACACTGGCTCAGATTTGTATGTTTCTACCATCCAGGTCATGGTTATTTGGGGATATTCCATACAAATTAACTGGACTGAGTTCTTGCAAAACATCTTCAAAACCCTAAACTTAAGTCAGTTAACAGTAAACTGAATAACAACAGTTATAACCCAACCGACCTTGTTGTCCTGGAAACTACTCCTATCCAATAACAAAACAAGTTTTTATGGTTCAATATATAAATAACATACCCCTAACACCACACAGGGGCTTCGTATTTCTAAGATGCACAGATACTTTTAAAAAAAAAATTTGGGGGGGGGGGGGAATAATAAGTGCACTTCTGTTAAATGTGTAAGTGTTTGTAATAAGTATATAAGTATTGACGCATAAATGGCCGGAATTAAATAGATTCATGTCTAGCAGATGGATTGACAAACATTCCCGTCCTGATCCATTATATTGTTGACCCACATTTAGTAGCATAATGTAGATCAAAAAAATATTCCGTCCCAGGCATTTTGACTGAAGGAGACATAATGCCGTTTGTGGCAGTACGTGATAATGTATGGGCAGACTAAGAACCCAAAAAAAAAGCTGTAGACGGAGAAAGAGCAGTAAGGACATTTTAAACATGATTGTCCTTCAATACAAGTTTGCTCCGGAATCTATTAGTGGGTCTAAATATCCAATTCCAGTCGTAAATCTATGATCGCCATAGAGGATTTTCTTACAATAAACTTTGGGGCGGTATTTGCTACCACATTGGTATTGTTGAACAAACATTAATACAAAAAGTAATACAAATATAATAAAGTTACAGCTGTGCTTGTACTTTTATATCCTTTAGTAACGAGGAAGCATTTATTGATGGATGGTTATTGGAGGTTCTAGGAAAACAAGAGGATCAACGAACTATATGGCGACGGTGATGATTATGTTAATAAAATTCCAAGTTTCTAACCTTTTTAAAATTTTCTGCCTGCAGCTGGGACAACTACGGCCACCCAGTAATAAACTGTATTAACCCCCTTTTTACCATAAAAAAAAACCTTCACTAGGATAGGAAGACCTGCACAGTCCATTACCAATAGAATAATATACATACTTTTTGATTAGGGGATTATGTAAAGACAAGCGATAGATTGGTTTTTCCATTTACATTTTCTGGAACTGTAAGTCGAGGGGGGTGACAAACGTATCTTTAACTCACGCCCCTTTAAGATTCATTTAACAAACGCCAACACCAGTACATAGTCACCGCTAACAGGCATATGTAATCCATGCAGTTACTAATAAGGTTTATCAGTATTTAATGAGCCACCTAGCTCAATTGTGAATGTTCTCAACCATCCAGTGTCATGGTTATTTGGGATAATTCCATAAATTAACTGGACTGAGTTCTTGCAAAAACTCTTCAAAAAAAACTAAACTTCAAGTCCATGTTCATGTAACGAATAACACAGTTATAACCCAACCTACCTTTTGTTCCATGGAAACTACTCCTAAACCATTAAAAATAAAGTTTTATGGTCTAATATACAAATACATACCCCCTAACACCAACACAGGGGTGCTTCTGTGTTAATTGCCACAAGTACTTTAAAAATGTTGGGGGGAGAGGGGGGAAATACATCTTGCTCTCTGTTTAAATTTGTAAATGTTGTAATAAGTATATAATATTGACCATAAACCGGCCGGATATTAAAAGATTCAATGTCTAAGCAGATGGTCTCACTACATTCCCATCCTGATCCATTTATGTATCACATTAGAGGCATAATGGTCAAGATCAAAAAATATTCCGCCCAGGCATTTGACGAATGCGACAATAATGCGTTTGTGGGCAGGTTACGTTGACTAATGTATAGGCAGGACTAGACATCTGTAGAGCAGATAGAGCAGAAGACATTTGTACACATGATGTTCTTCAATAAAGTAGCCCCTGAGTCTATGATTGTGGTGTTCTAAAATATCCGATTCCAGTCAGTAAATCTATAATCGCCCTTAGATGATTTTATTCAAATACACTGTTGCGGTATTTTGCCGTTTTTTGCCAGGTACGTTGACTATGTATAGGCAGTGACTAGACAATCTGTATAGAGCAGAAAGAGCAGTAAAGACAGTTGTAAACTGATGTCCTCATAAAGTGGCTCCGAATCTATGTTGTGGGTCCTAAATACAATTCCCGTCGTAAATCTATGATCGCCATAAGATGATTTTTACAATACTTTGCGTATTTTGCTACCACATTGGTATTGTTATGAACAAAACTTAAGTACAACAACAGTAAAGGGAATGTCCACCCCCAAAACTATAATCCCACAACAACTACTGCCCCACATGTAGTGTAGTTTATCCTTACCTAAACATCCCAGCTACCATAGGGGTTTCTCCTGTAGTCCCCCCCCAAAGTCCCAAAAATGCCCACCAGGCAGGCCTAGCAGATTCCATATAGGACTCTGCCCCTACCGGCCTCAGGTAGATTTTTTGCCATGGTACGCAAGAGCACCTTCTTCCCCCGCCTTCCCCTCCCTCCCTCCCTCTCCCTCCCTTCTCGATTCCCTCCCCCTAGCGTTAACCCTTTTAGTATAGTGCTTCCCACTGCGTCCCCAGCCCACCGCAATCATATATAATTATTATATGGTTATTATATAATAACCATAGTTGTCCCATTAGTGGTCCCAGCTGCTGGCAGAAAATTTTTAAAAAGGTTAGAAACTTGGCATTTTTTTACATAAATCATCAATCGCCATATAGTTCTTTGATCCTCATGTGTTCTAGAACCTTACTTCCACCCCCTTGTGTGGTGTTAGGGGTTATGCTTTTTTATTTTGTCGGAAAGATTATTTGGTTATAATATTACTCGGTTCCATTAATATGGATTCTAATCCCCTCGTAATCTAATAACCCTATAATAACCATTTAATACCTAGGAAAAACCCATATAATATTTAGAAAAATAGATCAATAAGTATATTATAAGGTTTAATATTACTAGGCTACAATATTACAAGGTTATTATTAATATCCAAAAACTTGTATTGCTGGCCTAGCCAGGATTCAAACCTTGCGCTCCATGCCAAGCAGTTTCTTTAACCACTACAACTATATTACATCTATAGCAAATCTTTGTTTTTTTTGCTAATAACCCAGATACTACCCTAGTAAAATAATAACCATATAATCACATATGATACGTAAATTATCAAGCCAATAGTGTATTGCTGTATAGTGTAGTGGCTAAAGGCACTGCCCATGATGTGGGAGACCAGGGTTCGAATCCTGGCTAGGACAGCTATACAAATGGTTGGGATTTATATACACTAGTAAATATATACCCAGTAATATAATAACCATATGATAATAAGTAATATAATATTATATGGTTATAATATGACTAGGTATTATATGGTACTATATACCCTAGTAATAATAAACCATATAATTTAAGTGGCCTGAATTATAATGGGAGCAACAGTGGATTATAATCCTTAAAAAATCCTCAACTACGTAGTTGAGTGATTTTTATAAGAATATTCACCACTGCTGCTCCCATACATGTGCCTTCCTCCTTCAAACCTTCCCTGTCAAACCAACCAAAAAAAAAACACAGATAAAACACACAGACCTTTACTGTGTAGAAAAATCCTTCTGAGTCCTCCATCTCAATTATCTCTCACCTGATACCTTTTAAATCCTCTCAGCCATGATTCAACTTCAGCCTCTTTCAGTCCGTGCAAGTGAGGTTAAACAGAGCGGTCTTCCAGCTACTGACAACTTCAGCGGAGTCGTACCGGAAGTCGTAGCTGGAAGAGCCGCTCTGTTTAACCTCACTTGCACGGACTGAAAGAGGCTGAAGTTGAATCATGGCTGACAGGATTTAAAAGGTTACCGGGCGAGAGATACATTTCACAGGGAGGACTGAGAAGGATTTCTGCACAGTAAAGTTCTGTGTGTTTTATCAATCTTTTTTCTTCCAGGGTTTGACAGGAAAAGTGCTGGAAGTGGAGAGAAAAATTCCAGAAAAAAGACAGTTACAAAGTTAAAGTCTGTATGTATTCCTTTCTATTATTCATTTACTAAATTTTATTGCAGGGCTGACAGGAGATACCTTGTTTTATACTTAGGGAAAGGATAACAGCTGGAAGCTAGCCATCAAATTAAATTTTTTTAAACTTATTTATAAGAAATAAACGCCCATTACAGTGGATATAAGGTTTATAAAGTCAACTCGAGGTCCCTGTCCTTTATAAAGCACTCGACCTTCGGTCTCGTGCTTTTATTGGCCAGGGAACCTCCTCGTGACTTTATATCCTTATATCACACTGTAAGGGCGCATTATCCCTTATATAATAACTAGTAATATTATAACCATATAATACCCTATATAAATTATATTTACTAGGTTATCATATGGTTATTATATTACTAGTTTTTATATGGTTATTATAATACTAGGTTATAATGGTTATTATATACCCTAGTAATATAATAACCTTGTAATATAATAACCATAATAACCTAGTTAAATATAATACCAGTATACCTAAATATAATAACAATATTATATTACTTGGTTATTATATGGGTTATTATAAAAACTAAACATTTGTATAGCTGACCTAGCCAGGATTTGAAAACCTGGTCTCCCAGATAAAAAGCTGCACCTTACCCACATACACTATCCAGCCACTGCTTACACGAACTCATTAATTGAAAGTCCGAAAAATCCGGTCCGTGGTAGTTTGGAAGTCAGTCCATTTGAACTCATAAAGTTCGGCTCGAACTCGGGCTCGAGTTCGAGTTCTAGTTCCATCCCTAATTAGGAGTAGTTTTCATGGAACAAAAGGTAGGCTGGGTTATAACGTGTTATTCAGTTACATTAACTGGACTCTTAAAGGGCATGTCACAGGCCCCAAACTATAACCCCCCCATACTTGCCCCACCCCACCATGTAGTGTATTTTAATCCTTACCTTACATCCCAGCTCCTATGATTCTCTGTATTCCCCCCCAAGTCCCAAAAACTGCCCACCAGGAGGAATGTAGAGTCCATTAGGACTCTGCCTACCTACCTGGCCTCCGGGAGAAGTTTGGCATGCGTACTACAGCCCTGCGTACTGCAAGTGAAAGATGATTTCTAATCCAAAATAAAAGTAATTGACTTATATTCTTAAAGTTCAGTTTTTCTTGAGTCACTGTTGTGGATTTCTAACTGGTCTGGTAATGAACTAATGTAGTCTTAATGTTTGTATCTGCCTGTGTCTATCTGTCTGAGTTTGTTAAATCAATCTCACTATTCAGGTTAAATTGTTGTATTGGCATTATGCAATTAAGTAGTGGTTTTGGGTTGTCGTTTGGGCACTCAGTCTACAAGAGATTTGCCAACACTGGTTTTTTTTACAAAGAAAGTTAATACAGTTATTACTGGTGCCACAGTTGTCCCCGTAGTGGTGTCAGGTGCTGGAAGGAAATTTAAAAAAGGTTAGAACTTGGCATTTTATTTACATAAATCATCACTCGCTATATAGTTCTTTGATCCTCATTGTTCTAGAAACCTCCAATAACCATCCTCATTAAATGCTTCCTGTTACTAAAGATATAAAGGTAAATCACAGCTGTAAATGTTTTGTTTATTAATGTTTGTTCGTTTCTAAAGATGGCCGAACTGTTTAGTTCGTCCATTTTCGAACTTTCGAAAAAAAGTTCGAAAAAATCTAATTTGGACCCATTAAAGTCTATGGGGAATGATAGTCGAAAAGTCTGAGTGTTTACATAAAACTAAACAATGGTATTTACTGTAAAGGTGGCTGTGGACCCTGGAAATGGTCGGGAACATGTCACTATCACAAAAACTTGTTATAACACTTCATAAAGTCAGGCGGCAAGTGTCGGTTTTGCGCAAGCTACATTCAACGATACATTCGATGATGTATCAACGAACAAATGATCCTTCCTGGTTTTAGCGAACTGGTAACTTCGAGGCTTAGTTCGGCCTCGAACTATATGGTATTATATTGTTATTTATGAGTGGTTTTATATGTTATATTATGGTATTATATGACTAGGTTATTTATGGTTATTATTGTTTTATGACTAGTTATTATCTGGTTTCTTCTAGTTATTATATTACTGGTTATTCTATGGGTTTATTATATTGGTTATTATACTGAGTAGTTTATTCTCTGGTTGCTTTTAGGTTCTCTGGTTTTATGACTGGTTTTCTCTGGTTTTCTTTCATAGATGTTTTTGTTGGTTTTCTTTCCCTGGTTTATTATGGTTTGCTTTATATGGTTTAACTTTTGGTTTGTTACTCTTCTACTCGTTTTTCCTCGTTGTTCATGTGTTTTTGGTTCTTTTTTGGTCTTTATGCTTTTACTCTGGATTTACTTACTTCATCCACCCCGTGTCCCTTCGTGGTTCCCGCTGCTGGCCGCATTTAACGGTTGCCTTGCTATTTTTTTCATCATCTCCCTTGTTCTTTCTCTCCTGTGTTCTCCCCTTCTTCCCCCCCCTTGTGGGTATTTTCGGGTTATGACTTTTTTTGTCCTACTTGTTTTTTTTCTTGGATTAGGGGTTTCCTGAACCCAGGTAGTTGGGTTTTTGTTTTCTTCGTTACCTGACCCTTGACTGACGTAGTTTTTGACGGTTTGCAAGAACTCACGTCCGTCATTTATGGTATCCCCTTCCCTGACCCTGGATGGTTGAGCCCTTCCACCTCTGAGCCGTTGGTCCTTCAATACTAAACCTTATTAGTAACTGCATGGCTACATACTGCCGTGTGCGATGTTTCTGGTGTGGCTGTTTAAATGGTCTTAAAGGGCCGTTAGTTAATGATACGTTTGTGTCCACCCCCCTGACTTACATTTCAAAAATGTAAATTGAACACATCTATCTCTGTCTTTTTCTACTATCCCTAATCAAAATATGTATCTTATCTATTGGTAATGGAATGTGCAGTCTTTCTACCTATCTAGGTTATTTTTTATGTAAAAAGAAGGTTAATACAGTTATTACCGGGTGCCATCGTGTCACAGTTGTGGTGTCAGCTGCTGGCAGAATATTTAAAAACTTGGCATTTTATGGCTAAGTGAAAGATATTTCTAATCCAAAATAAAATAAATTGACTTTATATTCTTTAAAGTTCAGTTTTTCTTGAGTCACTGTTTGTTTGATTTCTAACTGGTCTGGTAATGTCTAATAGGTAGTCTTAGTTGTATCTGCCTGTGTCTATCTGTCTGGTGGTTTAAATCAATCTCACTATTCAGGTTAAATTGTTGTATTGGCTTATGCAATAAGTAAGTGGGTTTGGGTTGTAGTTTGGGCACTCGTCTACACATTTGCCATCACTGGTATTTTTAACAGAAAGAAGTAATACAGTTATTACCTGGTGCCACAGTTGTCCCAGTAGTGGTGTCAGGTGCTGGAGGATTTTAAAAAGGTTAGAAAACTTGGCATTTTATTACATAAATCATCACTCCATATAGTTCTTTCTTTGATCCTCATGTGTTTCAGAACCTCCAATAAACCATCCATCAATAATGCTTCCTAGTTTAAAGATATAAAAGTAAAATCACACTGTAAAGTTATTAATGTTTAATTAATGTTTGTTCGTTTCTAAAGATGGCCGAACTGTATTAAGTTCGGTCCATTTTCGACTTTCGAAAAAAAGTTCGAAAAAATCTAATTTGGACCATTAAAGTCTATGGGGAATGATAGTTCGAAAAGTCCTGAGTGATTTACAGCTAAACTAACAATGGTAACTTACTGTAATGGCTGTGACACCTGGGAAATGGTCTGGGGAACATGTCACTATCACCAAAATTGTTATAACACTTCATAAAGTCAGGCGGCAATTGTCGGTTTGTTTGCGCAAGCTACATTCAACGATACATTCGATGATTATCCACGAACAAATGATCCTCCTGGTTTGGCGAACGGTACATTCTTAGGCTTAGTTCGGCTCGAACTAAGATGTTATTTTATGGTTTTATATGATGGTTATTTCTGGTATTCTCTGGTTATTATATGACTAGGTTTATTATTATGGTTTTAGATGGTTTTTTTTTTTTTTATATGGTAGGTATTATATGGTTATTATATGGTTATTATATGACTATATGGTTATTATATGGGTATTATTATATTTGGTTATTATACTGATCTATGGTTATTACTATTGATTATGTGGTTAATTATATTAATGGTTTTTATATGGTTATGATATGGTTTTTATGGGTTGTTATATTACTAGTTTATTATATGGTTAGTATATGACTAGATTTATATGTTATTATATTACCTAGGTAATTATTAATTATTATATGGGTATTATATAATAACCATGTTGTCCCATTAGTGGTCCGCCTGCTGGCAGAAAATTTTTAAAAAGTTTAGAAACTTGGCATTTTTTTTACATAACTCATCACTCGCCTATAGTTCTTTGATCCCTGTGTTTCTCGAACCTACGCCCACCG
>JAACNH010005584.1:0-19803 GCA_019447015.1 Hymenochirus boettgeri
ATGAGGGTAGAGTGCGAGAAAAAAGATGAGTAGTAGAGGGAGAAGATGAGGGTAGTTTTTTTAGAGTGAGAAGGATGAGGGTAGAGTGAGAAGCATGAGGGTTGAGAGTTGAGAAGGAGAGGGGGTTTTAGCTAGTTAGAGTGCGAGCATGAGGGTAGAGTGAGAAAGAAGGATGAGGGTAGAGTGAGAAGCATGCGGGTTGGGTTTTTTAGAGTGAGGAGAGATGAGGGTGAGTGAGAAGGATGAGGGTAGAGTGAGAAGCATGAGGGTAGAGTGAGAAGCATGGAGGGTAGAGTGAGAAGCATGAGGGTTAGAGTGAGAAGCTATGAGGGTAGAGTGAGAAGCATGAGGTTTAGAGTGAAGAGCATGAGTAGATGAGAAAGAAGAATGAGGGTAAGTTGAGTGAGAAGCATGAGGGTAGTTTAGAGTGAGAAGCATGAGGGTTAGAGTGAAAAGATGAGGGTAGAGTGCGAGGGGAGGAGAGGGTGGTTAGTGTATGAGGGGAAGGAGGGGTAGAGGGTAGTGTATGAGAGGAAGGAGGAGGGGTATGTAAGTAGTGTATGAGGGAAGGACGAGGGTAGTGTATGGAGGAAGGGAGAGGGTCGTGTATGAGAGGAAGGAGGGGTGGGTAGGTATTATGGAGGAAGGAGAGGGAGTAGTGTATGAGAGGAAGGATAGGGTCTTAGTGTATGAGAGGAAGACGGGGGTTATAGTGTATGAGAGGGAAGGAGAGGGCGTGTATGGAGGAAGGAGAGGGGGTAGTGTATGGAGGAAGAGGAGAGGGTGTGTATGAGAGGAAGGAGGGGTAGTGTATGAGAGAAGGAGAGGGTAGTGTATGAGAGAAGGAGAGGGTAGTGTTATGAGAGGAGAAGGAGAGGGTAGGGTTGAGAGGAGGAAGAGGGTAGTGTTATGAGAGGAAGGAGAGGGTAGGTGAATGAGAGGAAGGAGAGGGTAGTGTATGAGAGGAAGGAAGAGGTAGTGTATGAGAGGAAGGAGAGGGTAGTAGGTGTATGAGGATGTTGCGGGTTATGGGTAGAGTGTATGAGATGTGAGGGTAGAGTGTATGAGGATGTGAGGGTAGAGTTATATGAGGAGGTGAGGGTATAGATAGAGTGTATGAGGATGTGAGGGTAGAGTGTTATGAGGATGCTGAGGGTCGAGTGTATGAGGATGTTGAGGTAGTAGAGTGTATGAGATGGTTGAGGGTTAGAGGTATTTATGAGGATGGTGTGAGGGTAGATTAGAGGTGTATGAGATTGTTGTTGAGGGTAGAGGGTATGAGGATGTTGAGGGTAGAGTGTATGAGGATGTTGAGGGTAGAGTGTATGAGGATGTTGAGGGTAGAGTGTATGAGGATGTTGAGGGTAGAGTGTATGAGGATGTTGAGGGTAGAGTGTATGAGGATGTTGAGGGTAGAGTGTATGAATGATGGTGAGGGTAGAGGTGTTGTATGAAGATGGGAGGGTAGAGTGTATGAGGATGTTGAGGACTAGAGTGTTGTATGAGGATGGTGAGGGTAGAGTGTATGAGATGGTGAGGGTAGTAGAGGGTTGTATGACGATTGGAGGGTATTGCGTTAGAGTTAGGAGTGTATGAAGATGGTGAGGGTAGAGTGTATGAGGATGGTGAGGGTAGAGTGTATGAAGATGGTGAGGGTAGAGTGTATGAGGATGTTGAGGATAGAGTGTATGAGGATGTTGAGGGTTAGAGTTGTGAGAGGATGTTGGGGTTAGAGTGTATGAAGATGGGGAGGGTAGAGTGTTAGAAGATGGTGCGGGTAGAGTGGATGAGGATGTTGGGAGGGTAGGAGGTAGAGGAGGGAGTGGTAGGTGTATGAAGATGTTGAGGGTAGGGGTAGTAGAGTGTATGAAGATGGTGAGGAGTAGCGTGTATGAAGAAAAGATGGTGAGGGTAGACTGTATGGGATGTTGAGGGGTTAGTAGAGGTAGAGGATGTGAGGGTCGATGTATTATGAGGATGTTGAGGGTAGATAGAGTGTATGAGATGTTGAGGGTTAGAGTAGAGTGTTTAGAGGGTATGAGGATGTTGAGGGTAGTTAGAGTGTTGCGGGATGTTGAGGGTTCTTTAGTAGAGGGTATGAAGATGGTGAGGTTTAGAGTGTAAGAGGATGGTGAGGGTGAGTGTATGAAGCTGGTGAGGGTCTTTAGAGTGTATGAAGATGGTGAGGGTTTAGAGTGTATGGGATGTTGAGGATAGAGGTATGAGGAGTTGATGCGGTTTAGAGGGTATGGGATGTTGAGGTTAGAGGTATGAGGATGTTGAGGGTATAGAGTGTAATGAGAATGTTGAGGGTTAGAGTGTATGAAGATGGTTGCGGGTAGAGTGTAAAGAGGATGGTGAGGGGTAGAGTGTATGAAGCTGGGAGGGTAGAGTGTATGAAGATGGTGTTTGAAGGGTAGAGTTATGAAGATGGTAAGGGTGTAGTACGAGTGTATGAATGGTGAAGGGGGTAGAGTGTATGAAGAGGGTGAGGGTATAGAGTGTATGAAGATGGTGAGGGTAGAGTGTAGAAGATGGTAAGGGTAGAGGTCTGAAGATGGTGGGGTTAGAGTGTATGAGGAAGGTGGAGGGTAGAGTGTATGAGGATGTGAGGGTAGAGTGTTGGAAGATGGTAAGGGTAGAGTGTATGAAGATGGGCGGGTTATAGTGTATGAGGAACGAAGGTTCGGTATAGAGGTATGAGGATGTTGAGGGTAGAGAGTATGAGGATGCCAGAGGGTAGAGTGTATGAGGATGTTGAGTGTGAGAGTAAGGTAGGAGGATGGTGAGGGTAGAGTTTATTGAGGATGGTGAGGGAGATGAGTGTAAGGAAGATTGTGGTCAAGGAAGAGAAGATGAGCGTTAAAATGTGAGAAAAAGATTAGGGTAGTTAGGAAGGTGAGAGGATGTGTGGGAGAAAGGAGAGGGTAGAGTGGAGATGAAGCAGAGGTGAAGATTGAGGGTAGAGGGTGAGGTGAATGTGGGTACAGCTTAAGAGAGGTAGGTGAGGTTTGAGAGGAAGAAGATGAAGGTGAGGTGTGAGAAAAAGAGGAAGGTTGAGGGTGAGAAAGAAGATGAGTTAGAGGATGAGGGAAAGATGAGTGTAGAGGATGATAAGGTGGTTAGAGGATGAGAGGATGATGAGGTTAGATAGCGGATGATGAGGTTAGAGGGTTGAGCAGGAAGATGAGGGTAGAGGGTGAGGGAAGATGAGGGTATAGAGGGTGGGGAGGAGGAAAAGATGAGGGGTTAGAGGGTGAGAGAAGATAGGGTTATTAGTGAGGGTTAGAGGGTGTGAGAGGAAGATGAAGGTAGAGGGTGAGGAGGAGATGAAGGTGAGAGGGTGAGAGGAAGATGAGGGTGAGAGTGAGAGGAAGATGAGGGTAGAGGGTGTGAGAGGAAGATGAAGGTAGAGGGTGTGAGAGGAAGATGAAGTTGAGTGAGAGGAAGATGGAAGGTTGAGGAAGAAGGAGGCAGATGAAGGTTGAGGGGAGAGAAGAGGAGGTAGAGTGAGAGTAAGAGAGATTAGAGATGAGAGGAATGAGAGGAGATGAGATTGAGAGGATGAGAGGGAAAGATGGGAGTAGAGGAATGAGAGGGAAGAGAGATAGAGGATGAGAGAAAGATAGATTCGAGGATGAGAGGAAGATAGATTAGAGGATGAGAGGAAGATGAGATTAGAGGATGAGAGGAAGTGAGATTAGAGGATGAGAGGAAGATGGGATTAGAGGATGAGAGGAAGATGAGATTAGGAGGTGAGAGGAAGATGAAGATTAGAGGCGGATGAGCGGAAGTGAGGTTAGAGAGATGATGAGGTGAGGTGGAGGATGATCTGAAGGTTGAGGGTGTTGAAAGGAAGATGAAGGTTTAAGAGTGAGTGGAAGATGATTAGAGGATAGGAGGAAGATGAAGTTAGAGGATGTGAGGGACAGATGAGGTTAGAGGATACGAGGACGCTGGGTTAGAGGATAAGAGGAAGATGAGGTTAGAGGATTAAGAGGAAGATGAGGTTAGGGGCGAAGAGGAAGATGAGGTTAGAGGATATAGAGGAAGATGAGGTTAGAGGATAAGAGGAAAGATGAGGTTAGAGGAATGAGAGGAAGATGCAGGCCTGAGGTGAGAGAAAAGATGATGGTTGAGGGTTGAGCGAAGATGGGGTGTGGGAAGATGTGGATTGGAGGTTGAGAGGGAAGATGCAGGGTAGGGGGTGAGAGAAAGGT
Source organism: Hymenochirus boettgeri (assembly GCA_019447015.1). NCBI lineage: Eukaryota > Metazoa > Chordata > Amphibia > Anura > Pipidae > Hymenochirus > Hymenochirus boettgeri. Next base: position 4,221 of record JAACNH010005584.1, read on the forward strand.
TAGGATTGATTGAGGGTGAGTGTGAGGTGGAGGGTGAGTTGTGAGAGAAGGGGGAGGGTGTAAATGCGGGTGAGGGTGAGTGAGTGGAGGGTTGAGAGGAAGGGTGAGGGTAGAAGGTGGGTGTGAGGTTGGGTAATTGGGGAAGAAGTGAGGGTGAGGAGAAGGGAGGGTAGAGGGTGAGGTGGAGGGTGAGTGATGGAGATGAGGTGGCCAGTCTGTTTACAGGGAAGGCTAATAACGATAATACTCAAACGAATGAGAGGAAGTGACCAGGGGGAGCCTTAAATAACCCACACAACCACGTACCTGTAGTCCGCTGCCCGGGAATCTGCCCTACACCAGCCAATCATGGGCAATCTCAGAGCTCTCTGGCTGCGAATGGCGGACCACGTGTGAGCAACAGGACACATCAGTAAAAGAGGCGTGGTTGTGGGAGGAAAAACAGGCGGGGTTTATGTAAAAGGTTTGTGCCTGATGATAAACAGTAGCGAAGCTGTATGGGGAGGGGCGTGGCATCACCACGACGGGGGGCCGGGCACACATAAACTTGTCGCTCTAGAGCCGCTCAACAGGACATATTACAAGCACGTGGGAACGTCGCGCCTCTCCACACGTCATCTCTTGGCGCGGTGTACCGAGGTGAGTAGCGGATGTCATCTAAGTGGGTACATTATTCTGTCGGGACTCATAGGTTCTATGTAGGTTGGCATAAAGAAAAAGTGACATCTAATACTTGCTGTGGCGTACGTATTGTCAGCGAAGACTCTATCTCAGACTGATGATGGGTATGGAGTTGTAGTACAGAGAGCATAAGGTAAGTGTCTCTAACTAAAACCTACGGTGCCACCCTCTTTCATTTTATGTGATAGGTCAGTCCCACCCCCCCCACTATGGGCCCCTGGATTTTTTTTTACATTAATCGGTTATGGACAGGATGTCCAGATCTTTAGAAACTAACAACTCCCCAGCATGTCTTTTTTATCCTATCAAAGCACGCGGGAGTTTGGAGCTGGGCCTTTCCAGGCTGTCTTTCCCAATGGCTTTTCAGTAGGTAAGACTGTAACAGCTGATGAATGTGACCCAGCGCTTTATTAGGTGAATAAGAGATGGTCCTAAACCGAACGAATAAAACGGTGTGGATTTATGACTTTGATACGAACTCGGACTTTTAGAACTTCGGGTTTTATCCACTCGCAGACGTTATTTGTTACGATAATCAAAAAAAATTTGGAAATTTCCAAGAATTGCTGCAACGATGGTTTGAAAGATGAATTAGATGGTTAACGAATGTCACTTTCCAAAGTTTTCTATGGCAAATTGAGGGTCTAGCGGATGGGCACTAACCTTCGAATTCGCCCATAACCCTCGAATGTGACGCCAACCCTGGAATACGGACCATAACCCTCGGAATGTGACGCTAACCCGGAATTCGACATAACCCTCGAATGTACGCTAACCTGAATTCACCCATAAACCTCGAACTGTGACGGCTAACCCTGGAATTACGACCATAACCCTCGAATGTGACGCTAACCTGGAATTCGAACATAACCCTCGAATGTGACCTAACCCTGGGAATTCGACACATAACCCTCGAATGTGACGCTAACTCCTGGAATTTCGAACATCGACCCCGAATGTGACCGCCAACCCTGAATACGACCATAACCCTTGAATGTGACGCTACCCTGGAATTCAACCATAACCCCCGAATGTGACGCTACCCCTGGAATTCGACATAACCCTCGAATGTGACCGCTAACCCGGAATTCGACCATAACCCTCGAATGTGACGCTAACCCCTGGAATTGCGAACATAACCCTCGAATGTGACGCTAACCCTGGAATTCGAACATAAACCCTCGAATGTGACGCTCACCTGGAATTCGAACATAACCCTCGCATGTTGACGCAACCCTGAATTCGGACCAAAACCCGCGAATGTGAAAGCTAACCCTGGAATGTGACGCTAACCCTTGGAATTCGAACAGAACCTCAATGTGACGCCAAACCCTGGAATTCGACCATTTAACCTCGGAATGTGACGCTAACCCTGGAATGAACCCTCGAAGTGGCGATCGACTTTCATTAACGCTGAAAATTCATGCTAAGAACCCAACAGGCCATCTGAGGAATGTTAGCATTATAACTAGTGTTGGTGACAGTGACGTGTTTCCCCAGGACCATTTCCCAGGTCCCAGACCATTTACAGTATTACCATTGCTATTTTATATCTGTATTTTATCAGAACTTTTCAACTGTTTCTTCTCAGTGACTTTAAAATTGGGTTCCATTGTCAACTGTAAGAACTTTACTGAAGTTCGATAGTTCTAAAACAAAACGAAGTTATTGGGCATCTCTAGGCAACAGATGCTTTGGAAGCATTAATCACTATTTAGCTATAAAAGAATAAATACTTCTGTGGTGTGCCCTGCTCTCTTCATTTCTATGCAGAAATAAGAAATTAATTATACACCATGCAAAGTTTCGATCGTTGTACCGTAGTTCAGTGTATCGGACGAAATAATCGACTGGGTTTTGCGGCCATGTACTGACTGACCTTCGTCGAATATGACATGTGGGAAAACCACATCCAATCGTGCGCCCTCTATGGACCAACGATCGTTGCTAATTCAAACTGTTGGCTGCGGCCACTCTCACGCCACGACCAGCGTCCTACCTCCCTCCTGACAACCGGAAGAGCCAAAAAGTTGGTCAGGAGGAAATGTCACTGGTGTTACCATGCGTGTAAAGGATAACTGTATTGCCTCAATGCATTTTTAAAAAAAAAACTGCTGTTAGAAAGAGTCAACGTATGAGCCTCCCCTATACATTTTTCCCCTGATTCGAGGCCTCTCTCTGTCTTCAATTAGCCTTCATTAGAGCCTGCGTGAAGGGTCGTAACAATTCTGTCTGCCTCCTAACTGTCAACTCGAGCTAGCATGCGAAGAAAACACTCTGCACCCACCCTTGATAGCTTGATTATGATATGCTTTATCAGACATATCCTACCGGCCAAGACAAAAAGTGATCTAGTTATGATGGCCCTGGGCTCCTTTGCTGTGGTGATAATCTAAGAGTAAGTGATTTCAGCTGCTGGAAGTGTGGACATGTAATGGGGATGATTTTTTTTTGGGGTATGTGTCCTTTTAAACAGTGGCCCAATGACATGTGATCCGCTCACCAGAACGTTACAGTCCACATGCAGCAGGAGGTATTGACCCCAAGTTTTTAAATTTCCTTTCAGGCACCAGTATTTTCTTCTGACAGCAGTTTGAAACTACAACTCCCTAGCATGCCAAGTCGACAATCACTAATCTAGGAGGGTTTAAGAAGTGCATGAAGGGGGTGGGTAACTGAAACTGTAAGGATAGTGACCACATTGGCACGCGTTTGGTCGCGGGCACAATGACGGCAAACACATGGTCACGCCAGTGCGTGCACATTGTACGTCAATGTCGTGTGCACATTGGTGCCACTGGAACTTACCCTTTGGAGGCCTAGGAAGCAAAAGGAGCCAGAGAATCGTCGGACAGAGCTGCAGATGCCATTATCCAGTCAGGAGGAGGAAGCAATAGTTTGAGGCTACCTGGCTCCCATTAACATATTTTATACTACAAAATCCTTCTGCTTAACATTAATGAAATCCCTTCACTCTGTGCTCCTTCTCTTATATGTCTTCTCCAGTGCCCCCATATGTCCCTGCCCGTACCCTCTGCTCATCACAGTACCATCTTATATAGACCCCCCACTCACACTGCCTCATCTCACCTAAACCTACTTTCTCTCTAGTGTCCCATATGTCCCTGCCCGTACCCTCTGCTCATCACAGAAAAATCTCTTTATAGACCCCCCACTCACAGCCTCCTCTCACCTTAAACCTTTCTCTCTAGTGTCCCCATATGTCCCTGCCCGTACCCTCCGCTCATCACAGAACCATTTCTTATTAGACCCCCACTCCACACTGCCTCATCCACTTAAACCTTTCTCTCTAGTGTCCCCATATGTCCCTGCCCGTACCCTCTGCTCATCACAGAACATCTCTTATATAGACCCCCACTCACACTGCCTCCTCTCACCTTAACCTTTCTCTCTAGTGTCCCCATATGTCCTTGCCTGTACCCTCCGCTCATCACAGAACCATCTCTTATATAGACCCCCACTCACACTGCCTCCTCTCGCCTTAAAGCTTCTCTCTCTAGTGTCCCCATATGTTCCTGCCCTTACCCTCCGCTCATCACAGATCCATCTTATATAGACCCCCACTCCACACTGCCTCCTCTGCTTAAAACCTTTCTCTCTAGTGTCCCCATATGTCCCTGCTGTACCCTCCGCTCATCACAGAACCATCTCTTTATATAGACCTCCCACTCACCACTGCCTCCTCTCACCTTAAACCTTTCTCTCTAGTGTCCCCCTATGTCCCTGCCCGTACTCCGCTCATCACAGAACCATCTCTTATATAGACCCCCCACTCACACTGCCTCCTCTCGCCTAAAACTTTCTCTCTTGTGCTCTTCTACATCAAGAACCTCAATAAACAACTTTAAATCTAAAGGTGTGTACTACGAACCTTGATGTGATGGGCAATCCGTTTGGGCGATAATCGGCCCGTGTATGGGCACTTTATATCGGCCGTTCGGTCGGTGATCTTTGACCAAGCAGGCGGATCTCGAATGAGCGCCTATTTTGGCCGATGGTACACGGCCAAAAATCACATCGTTGGTACACATCGTGTGTCTTGGTCGGGACCCCGATCGCACGTGTGTACGACCTTAACCTCTCATCCTATCTCTCTGAGCACAGCACAGGACTGTTGACACTGCCCCGGTTATTACTATTGGCACTTCCACCCTTTCTATGTATCTGTATGTTACCCACCTAATTGATTGTAAGCTCTATGGGGCAGGGACCACTGTCCCTCATGTTACATGTTCAAGCACTTGTTATTTCATGATGCTCATTTATTTATATATTTATTTACTGTCCCACTTGTATGACTTTTTGTATTCTAATATTGTATAGCACCTATACACATTACAAAAAGGACCGATCCCTTTATCCGTAATTGTGTTGGCCCAGCTTTAGTTTTGAGCTTATAGTCCTATAAATCATTCTTTCTTCTGTATTTTAGATGGAAATCCGATGCGTCAGATTCAGCCTGTGGCACAAAATAGCTCTCTGGGTTCTTCCAGTTACATGTAAAACCCTATAACTGTGGACGGTCAAAGGATCAGCATGGCCCTTCACACAGCTTTTAGGTAAGGTTTTTTGAGCCTGTGTATGTGGCAGTGGTGCACAGGTTGGATAAAAATCTAGATTTTAATTACCGGTATGTAGAATAAGGCTGTATGGTTTATTTTCTGGTAATAAATTCCATGAATCCATTGACAATGTCACGCTCTTCCAGAGGTTTTTCTAAGATTATTTGGGCATTTTCTGCCTACAAAGATATGATGCTTAGTTTACTTTTCCAGTTCTCAAAACTGAATTGGACTCGGCAGAGATCACAGGCCTTTCTCATAGCAAAAATGTCTATAACATGAACAGAGCTGAGAAAAAGACCTTAAAGGGTATATCCGCCCCCCAAACTAAATTTAGTATGTGGCAGGAAAAGGCTGTAAATCTCGAACTCGCCAGGTGTAACCGCTGCCAAAGATGTCCCCAAATCTACTTACCACCTTCGTTCCCTTGCTGCCCTACTGTTTTTCCGAGACGGAAGTTAAGCAGGAGGGGCTCGACCGGCACCGCTCCTGTGATTAGTATGCTAAAACATATCCTTTAATGAAAACAGAATAACCCCTTCAGTGCTAAGTTTCAAGAAGTTTTTTTCTGATTGTTTGGAGTGGGAATAGATCCGGATGTTTGTTTAAGCAAATACCATATGCTGTAATGTTTTGTTTCAGTTGAGTAAATCTGTTTAAGTTGTTTATTCTAAAAAACTTCATCTACTTGAATATTAAAGTTATTATACCAAGAATTAGTACTTTATGTGGAAAACTAGATGATTTAAAATCAAGGCCTTACTGACAAGTGATTTAAATCAGTTGATTTAAATCAAAATCCACCCTGGCTTAAAGGTATTCTCTATATAATTACATTTTTCTAATGGTGTAAAGGTTGACATTCTGCTCAGAACAGGTTTAGTGGAAACAAATCATTTGTATATTTTAATATTCATATTAATGAATATGTGCAGAGGAGGCAGCAGGTGACACAGCAGTCAATCATTGGCTAATATATCAGTTGTCAGCCTTGATTGACTGCATGGAGGGAGGAGCCAGCTTACTCTGCAAGTAATAGGACAATAATTATCCTTAAATATCTTGTTGGTAAATAAAGGCAAAATATATATATATATATAGGATGGGGGGGCAGGTAACTGCGCAATGACCATTTTTTAGTTTTTAATGCGGCGAAACAAGCTAAAACTTTAGTTCTGAATTTTCCATCTTTTGTTTAATGTTCCTCAATCGCGAGGCACCAGGTAAATGTGCTGAGCTGATTTACAAATATAAGAGATGGGAATATGTTACTACATTAAAAACTTGTCTGATTTCTGAACATTTTTCTTTAAGATTTCTGCATCAAAGGTTCATTAGAAGTTTCTCCCAAACCTCTTGCCATTTACACATCTCCGCCTGGATGAAGAAACTCGAACAGGACGTCCAGTGTTCGATGTGGCAGGAAGACGCACATTAGGCAATATCCAGTGTTGCTGGTCCAACCAGACGGCTCCACTATCTCTATTCGTACAAGGAACCACGCAGGATCCTCAAGTAGAAGTCATTTGGAATGTTAATATTGTAAATTCAAGGGGAAAGTGGTCTAAAAAGAGCACACTCCTATCTTTAAAAGACTCCATAATCACCACCTATAGCTGCAGTCTATAAAAGTTACAGTTTAAAGAATATTTCACTCAGAGTGAAATATTCCTTTAATGTATTGATTGAAGCCTGGAGGTTAAGGAGCTAGGCCTTACCTCCCGTTCTTCCATCAATTGAGTAGGAGCCAGTAACGAAGGTTAGTAATTTACCTTTTGCACAATCACTGCTGCAGAGATGAAAAATCTTATCTTCCTGGTTCTAATCCACTATAGCACGCAATATTGCGCCTGCACGTATAGAGGATTAGATGCAGGAAGCGGTCGGAGATTTTCATCTCTGCAGGGTGGATTGAGCAAGGGTAAATATACATACTTCATCCCGTGGCTCCTGCTCATTATAGAACAGGAGGTAAGGCATAGCTCCTTAAACCTCTCTTGTAAAAGAGAGGTATGGATTCAAGGAGGAAAATGTAATTCTCCCTCTTTACAAAGCATGTGGTAAGCCTCGTTTGGAATATGCATGCAATTTTGGAATCCTGTGTACAAAAAGGACATCTTAGAAATGGAAAGGGTTCAGAAAAGGGCAACTAAATTAATAAGGGGATTGGGGGAGCTTGAATATGAAGAGACTGGAAAGTTACAATTTTTGTACACTGGAGAAAAGGCCGCTTGCGTGGGGGATATGAATATGTGTATAATACATAACGAGCCATACAATAAACTGGGGCATTGTTCACCAATAGCGCTTCAGAGACACGAGGACATGACTTGAAGGGTTTAGGCTTCAGCTCGGAAAGGGTATTTTCACTGTGAGAACTAAAGCTATGGAACTGTCTTCCAGTGGACTTGTTTATGGCAGGTTCATTGGTCATTTAATAAAAAGCTGGATGGTTTCTACAAACAAGGAATGTTACAAGTTACGGGATTGATACATAAGTAGAGTTGGAAAGGGTTTGTCACTGTGAGAACGTAAAGCTATGGAACTGGTTTCCAGTGGAGTTGTTATGGCAGGTTCATTGGTCGTTTAATAAAAAGCTGGATGAGTTTCTGCAAACAGGAATGTTACAAGTTACTGGATTGATACATAAAGTAGAGTTGATCCAGGAAAATCTCCGATTGCCATTGGAGTCAGGATATGGAATTTTTTTTTTTACCCTTCCTAAATTTGGTGGGGTTTTTTTTTGCCTCCTTGGATGAAACAGTTAGGCAGGAAATGAGAGGATATGCTAGATGGTTTTGACTGGATGGATGTATGTCTTTATTCAACCTCAAATACTATTCTATAACCTCCCAGGAATTTTCGAGTGAACTGTTCCTTTAAGGCATTTTTTTCCTGCTATACTGGGAGCCGTGACATCACCAACACCACTGCTCTGTTCCCCAAGCCTCAGGTTGTGGGAATGCCCACTTGTATCATCAGATGCATCATAAGCCCCATCCCTGAACTTCTTAATCATTTTAAAGCCTAAAAATATAGCTTCAGAAAGGATGGATTTTTTTAGGGGTAGGACTTTTTACACAGCTCATCAAGTGCCTGTCAGTTTCAGACAAAGTAAAATTTACAGCCAATAGCGTAAGATCCAGAGCAGATTGAGACATCGTCATAGCCATTTAAAAAAAAATACAGAAGAGCTCTTTCTGGAGGGCACTTGTATGGAGATCAGTCAACATTTAAAATCCGCTTTTCAATGTAATTGTATTAAAAGGCAACTATGGGCCAAAAATAAAAGTTTCAATAAAGTCCCTTGTGTAACCTTTAGATTCATCCCTCATTGACTATCTGAACGGTCTTCTTCTCCACTGACTCACTTCGTCCTACCCCCTCCCAACAGTGCATACATGTACCCATTGCTTCTAAATCATGTGAAAGGTGGAGCACCCGGGCAGGGTTGTCAGCTGAAGGAGGAAGAAGATAGTTCTTCAATCTTTGACACTCTGGACCTTTTTAGACAATTGTTGTTCCTCTTAAATTAGTGTGTTCAATTCCTGTTTGTTCTGGAAACATATTGACTTTTTTCTCACCGAGAAGTTTCATGTTTTTAACGACTTTGAGAAGTCATAATGATAAGCAGCTTAATTTATGTGAACTTTTTGTTGGTTAATCTTATCGATACTGTATATTACATACGGACTGATCACGTGTTACATACTGTACATAAATGAAAAAAGCAGGCATGTGTTCAAACATTTAACGTAAATTATCTCAATGAGAGCTTCCAGTTTAATTTAGATTGCAAGAAATATAGTTGTTTGTCTCTTTAAACTTTCCTGAACAACAATGGCTGTGCATTTTAAAGGTATTTAAAGGGTAAGTCCACCCCTCACATTGTAGTAGATTACTTGCCCCCAAACCCCAAAACTACAATTTGCTGTTTAGATGTAAGACTAACCTAAAATGCAACTGATGTTCTTCAGGAGTAGTTGTCATGAGGCAGAGGGAAGGGGGAGCAACATTTGGTTCTTAAAAGATTAGCCCTACATCTGTCAGCTTTCTAACTCTTGTAGTTTGGGTTTTAGAATTTTTCATTTTGGGGGTAAACATGCCCTTTAAATAGACTTAATGTGTGTAAGATGTGATGTAGTCAGAATGCTCTTTTCTCATGGTAATACATGCAAGTGATGCAAACATTTTTCTCATGCATAGGTGCAATATCAAGGGATTGAATGTGTCTAGTAGGGTGGATGCCCACTACAACCGTGTGTGCGTTGGTGTGCATTGCAGATCGTGCTTTAAAGCGCTGTGGTGTGGCCTAGCCCCTCTAGAGTAAATTAATGTAATCTGCACACACTATTTTATGTAAATCTGAACATGTCTCTCCACCCCCTCCTTACCAGATGCCCGTAGACATTACCACTCTGTCCGAAGAAGAAAGGAAGCAAGGCTACGGAACGGAACAGTCTAAGAAAATCAAACCAAGCAGAGAGAGAGAACAGTTCGATGACGGTTTCAGTATAGAAGAATACAGTAAATTCTGGAAGAAGAAATAAAATGCTAGAAAAGATCCATTAAATTAAGACCTTTAGAATAAAAACTTTTCTTTTCTTCTTGATGTTGTTTTTTTTCTACATAATTAGTTAAATGTTCATTACTTAATAAGCTCTTAGATTTTGTGGCATTATCTATACCGGAAATCAGAGCACAATGCTGTGCGCTAAATGGTGATCGATACAGTGTCGTACTAGAATCTGAAAGGTGGTTAAAAACATCTTGACTAATTCCTGTTTGATCAATAAACGAGCATGGTCCTTGGTAAATAATGGATATAAAATATCATTAGTAAAAAAACGCTTTTACCAAAAAAATCCAACCTGTGTGTGGTTCTATGGTCGATTCGTTATTAAAGGATAATTATACTCACCTTCCCTCTTCTCCTCTTCTGTGTCCATAGTTTTTACCCAGGGTGAGGACCTGAACCGGCTGTTCTCACGCTTGTTGCAGAGCGTGCCTTCCTATTGGCCTCGTCGCGAGGGAGGAGGGGCGGAGCCTACCAGAGCAGCGTTGCTCAAGACTGGTGTAAGCTTCGTGAACCCAGGGGCAAGGAACAGCCGGTTCAGGTCCTCACCCTGGGTAAAAGCAATCAACACAGAAGAGGAGCGGAGGAAGGTGAGTAGAATGTCCTTTAAGTGAAATTGACGCTTTATTCCCAAGTCAATTATCTAAAGTATCGTCTGTGTGCTAACCATCCCTGCTGCAGATATTTTGGTGCGGCTGATTTTGTGCAGTCCATTAAGATTGCGCGGTCAATGAAATTTACCAACCATTCTGAACAACTTTCCACCGGGATCATCTACCCGATAGGTTGCCATAATGACAATATCAGATCCACCATCCGTTCACAGCTCTGACTATGAAAGACACTAATCATAATGTAGCACAATGTGGATGTTCTCAGTAAAACAGAACGTAAATGAATACCGTATATACTCAAATATAACCTGGCTGAGTATAAGCCGAGGTACCTCATTTTTTTCTGAAAAACTGATTCTACCCTCGACTTTGCTCGAGTCAATCAGTTTTCAGGTAAAAATGGGTACCTTGGCTATACTCGGGTCAAATTATGCTCCTGCGCTCCACTCTAAACCTCCATAGACCAATACAGTAACCCCCTATTCCTTGGCATCCAGTTGTTTGGAAACTACAACTCCCACATGCTTTGGTGTCTGGGAGTTGTAGTTTCTAAAAATCTGGAGTGGCAAGGTTCAAGCAACAGTTATTAGCAACATTATTAGCCAACAAGCAAAAGAAAATGCTCCTGCCCATCTCTGACAGGAGATTGAGAGCTCCTTGCATGCTCCTCCATGGTACAGTCAGGAGATTCAATAAAGCTTGCCTAAAAATAGTGCTATTTTGCCCCAACCAATCAGATGTTACCTTTCTAATGTTAAATAAGATTCTGATGGTTGGGGCAAAATTAGCACCATTTTAACAATAGAACTTTTATGGAATCTCCCCAAGTATGTCCGGTTAATGAGAGGTGCGTTAACTACTGCACGCTGCATGCAAGACTTTTCCCGTCTGGTCCTTACAGCTCCTCCATCCCTGGTATTACAGCTAATAGGTATGTGAGTGCGGTAATTATTTGCAGCTCCTTTTTTCGGTGTCGTCCTCATCTTGTAAGTAGTTGACCTAGTTAAGGCAAGGTTGGCTTTTAAGGCCCATTTAAAAAAATAAAAAACCTTGGCTTACCGTATTTGAGTATATACGGTATATATATATATATACACACAGGGTGTCTGTTATGATATTATGGCAGAAGAATTAGAGATATAGTATATTAATATATGATCCACTTATATGTCCGGGGGAAACACATTCAGGAATTCCCCCCCCCGCCCCCCTTGAAAATCCTGTGCTTGCCCCTTTCATAGGTTTACGTAAAAGTTTAAGGGCAGGTCCAGCCTAAAATAAACTTAATAGTCTGGTAGAGGATTCCACCCCCAAACCTTGTTTTCGCATTATTTAGAATGTCAAAGATGCCTCGAAGGGACTTACCTAACCTGGTCCCTCATCGCTCTGCCGGCTCTTCTTCTGGAAGTAAAGTAAATAAAGTGGAATCTGGTACTGGCATTTGGAAGTTTTATAAACTTACCCCATTAACATTTCACCGAATGACTGGATCTAGACACAGTGGGTCCATCCTATTTACTGTGCTCCATACTGTACCAGCTACATTGCAGGTCCTTGGGGCATTTTTATAAAGGATCGCTATTTTTGCATGGAATGGCAAAGATTGTTATTTTTGCCGTATTTATAAAGCCGATCATTTTCACTGATGCGCTGTGCAGCCATGTTGCGTGTTTCACGGCCTTACAATGCGATATGTGCTTTAGTCCGCAGTCAGAGCACACGCGATCCACAAAAAGTGTCGATAATGGAAAGATGAGGACTTAAAGATAGTGTCGGTGGAAAATGTTCTGCCTGGCCTGATCTTCATTTTCCCGATATGGTCGATCAGGAAAACCGCATACACTGGATCAATATTGAGTGATTCAATCAAATGTACCAAATCGCTCAAAATCCCAATCCCGGGTATAGGGCTTCTTGGTCTGACCAATCGCCTACAACCATTGATGGTTTAATTGATCAGACATAGTTGTAGATCACAGCCAATCCTACTGTCTTTAATAGCTTAACATGGGCATTTAATCCCCACCAGGCTGCATGTCAGTATATGGATTAGAGTACCAGCCTTTCCTATGGAGCAGCACTCACTGAGAGTTTCCTGGGATTACCAACTGAGCTGTTACCTCCCAGTTAAATGATTATAAATCCAGCCAATAAACTACATTTCCCCCTAGAAATGAGCAGCAAATTGGTTTCGTAGGTGTACAAGGCATATTATTACTTCAATCCTATTCAATCCACCGAGGCATCGAATGGATTGTAGTGCACAAGCGCACAGTACTAGTGGTCTGCCGGAAGAAATATGGCGGCGCTGCGTATTGCTTCCCATCACGTGCTCCTCTTTCACCTCTCCCGGAAGTGCTGGAACATTGATATCTGAGCAGATCACGGATCGGTAAGTTGAGTTTATCGGCGTGTTGTGTACGGTGGATTGGAGGGATTTATGGTCCATAGGACATCATTGTTATTGCCAGGATGTTCTATATTCTCTTTAGCTGCTGCTAAACATCCCCTCCAGCATTCCATGGACAATAGCTGCAAGGGAACTCTGGGAGTTGTAGTCTTTGCAGCAGTTTGTAACAGTGCTGTGTAATGTGTATAAGAGGATCAGGTAGTAGGTAGGTAGTTGTACTAGACCCAGTAAGTCCCTTACACTTGCTTATGGATGCAATAGACATGGTTATCAGGAATCTGACTGGGCCCCCAGCACATACTATGGGGGCCCTTCCTGTTAAGTCTACAGAGGGGGGTACATAGGAAAGTAGAATGTGCCCCCTGTGGTCGCAGTTTTACCCCCTGGTAGCCACCTCTCCCCTGTCATCCTGCAGAATGGCTGGACACGGTCTATGGGAACCACCTTCCACCATCCACAAAATCCAACATATCATGGTCGGGCGATAGGGTGGTAGTCAATCGCCTGCCCATGTATGGGCCATTATGGACCAAATCCTAACATATCATGGTAGGATGATACGGTATCGGTCAATCCCCTGCCTGTGTATGGACCATATGGACCAAATCCTAACATATCATGGTCGGACGATGCCGTGTATAGTCATTATGACCAAATCCTAACATATGGTCGAGCAATACGGTTATCGGTCAATCCCCTGCCCGTGTATAGTCCATTATTGACCAAATCCTAACATATCATGGTTGGACAATACGGTATCGGTCAATCTCCTGCCCGTGTATAGACCATTATGGACCAAATCCTAACATATCCTGGTAGGGTGATACGGTATTGTACAATCCCCTGCCCGTGTATGAACCATATGGACCAAATCCTAACATATCATGGTTGGACGATAGGGTATCGATCAATCGCCTGCCTGTTATGGACCATTAGGACCAAATCTACATATGGTCGGAGAATACAGTATCGGTCAATCCCCTGCCCGTGTATAGTCCATTATTGACCAAATCCTAACATATCATGGTTGGACAATACAGGTATCGGTCAATCTCCTGCCCGTGTATAGACCATTATGGACCAAATCCTAACATATCCTGGTAGGGTGATACGGTATTGTCAATCCCTGCCCGTGTATAGACCATTTATGACCAAATCCTAAACATATCATGGTTGGGTGATAGGGTATCGCATCAACCGCCTGCCGGTGTATTGAGACCATTATGGACCAAATCCTAACATATCATGGTTGGACGATAGGGTTCGTCAATCGCCTGCCGTGTATGGCCATTATGGACCAAATCCTAACATATCATGGTCGACGAATACGGTATCGATCAATCCTGCCTGTGTATGGGCATTATGGACCAAATCCAAAATATCATGGTCGGGGATATGGATCGTCAATCCCCTGCCGTGATAGTCCATTATGGACCAAATCCTAAAATATCATGGTCGGGCAATACAGTATCGGTCAATCCCCTGCCCGTGTATAGTCCTTTATTGACCAATCCTAACATATCATGGTGGGACGATAGGGTCATCGGTCAATCTCCCTGCCGTGTATGGGCCATTATGGACCAAATCCTAACATATCATGGTCGGGCGAAACGGTATCGGTCAATCCCCTGCCCGTGTATGGACCATTATGGACCAATCCTAACATATCATGGTTGGGTGATAGGGTATCGATCAATCGCCTGCCCGGTATAGTCCATTATGGACCAAATCCTAACATATCATGGTCGGGCGATACAGTATCGGTCAATCCCCCTGCCCCTGTATAAGCCATTATGGACCAAATCTAAAATATCATGGTCAGATGATACGGTATCGGTCAATCCCCTGCCCGTGTATGGACCATTATGGACCAATCCAACATACATGGTTGTGGTGATAGGGTATCGATCATCGCCTGCCCGTGTATAGTCCATTATGGACCAATCCTAACATATCATGGTCGGGCGAAACGGTATTGGTCAATCCCCTTGGCCGTGTATGGGACCCATACACGGGCAGGGGATTGACCGATACCGTTTCGCCCGACCATGATGTATTAGGATTTGGTCCATAATGGCCCATACACGGGCAGGAGATTGACGGACACCCTATCGTCCCACCATGATATGTTAGGATTTGGTCAATAAAGGACCGCGATGATCGATACCCTATCACCCAACCATGATATGTTAGGATTTGGCATAATGGCATACACGGGCAGAGGGATTGACCGATACCGTTCGCCCGACCATGATATGTAGGATTGGTCCATAATGGTCCATACACGGGCAGGGATGACCGATACCAGTATCATCTGACCATGATATGTTAGGATTGGTCCATAATGGCTATACAGGGGCAGGGGATGACCGATACTGATCGCCCACCATGATATGTTAGGATTTGGTCCATAATGGCATACAAGGGGCAGGGGATTGACAATACCGTTATCCCACCAGATATGTTAGGATTGGTCCATAATGGCTATACACGGGCAGGGATATCGTATCCTATCACCCGAACCATGATATGTTAGGATTTGGTCCAAAATGGTCATACACGGGCAGGGGATTGACCGATACCGTATCATCTGACCATGATATGTTAGGATTTGGTCCATAATGGCTATACAGGGCAGGGGATTGACCGATCCTGTATCGCCGACATATGATATGTAGGATTTGGTCCATAATGACATACACGGCAGGCGATGATCGAT
>JAACNH010005585.1:0-19803 GCA_019447015.1 Hymenochirus boettgeri
AATCAGTGTTTAGCTATGTCATCAGTTATAATCAGTGTTTAGCTATGTCATCAGTTATAATCAGTGTTTAGCTATGTCATCAGTTATAATCAGTGTTTAGCTATGTCATCAGTTATAATCAATGTTTAGCTTTGGCATGGCAGAGTGACTATTATCTGTCGAATTATATAACATGAACTTTAATTCAAATGATAAATCTTCCCAGCTGATTAGAAACTTAAACATTGGTGTCAAGAGTACAACTAGGCATATTCCCTATTACGGAGAACTTACTCTGCCGATTAATGGAATGTGGACTTTGTAACACACTTTGCATAGGTTGGACCTGGTAAACGACCCGACACGCATTACAACTAACGGAGGTGAGGGAAAATGGTCGGATGGGCGGGGGGGGCGGTGGGGGGGAGAAAGAGAAAAAGAAAACTCATGGACGTCGAAGGAATTTCATCAGGAAAAAGCTGAGTTCGGGACCACAATGTGCAGGGGGGTGGCGGGTATTCCAGTGCACATATTCCCAAGGGTTGGAGCCCAACTTTGGGGGGGGGCGTTGATTAGCGGAGATGTTTGGGTGTAACATGGTACAATAGGACAATATGGGGGGCGTGGCCCCCTCTCTAGTACTCCACACAATGGGCAAGTCAGCTGCTTGGATCCTTCACAACAAAAAAAAAACAAAAGCGAAAACTTTTCACTCGAGCACGACCCCATTGAAATCGGAACTGGGCTGATTGGCCTTTATTTTTTTCATTTGCACAGATGTACGATAAGGACGCTAATTCGCTAGCAAACTCTCAGCCTTTCTCTTGCAGTCCTTAGTCACGAGCTCGCTCCCCCAGAAGCCAATTGGAATAATTTCAACTTTCGTATTCTAGAGTATAGAACGTCGGACCTAAAGGCAGAGAACGCAGTGCCTGAGAATTTATATCTCAAGAAATTCAACATGAATCAGTGGTTTGGTGGAATTGAGAGGGCTAATGAATTCCCCACGTACTTCCAATTGTGCTCTGTCCTGCGTTCCATTCCTTTCCTTGTTCCCCTAGTCACTTACAGAGAGATTATGGATACGTGTCGCTTGGGAATGGACATTCGAACACTTCGGCTCTAACGAGACCCATTTGCTGTCAGATAGACAGGTCAACAGCGAATGGGGACACGAATTCCTTATAACTCAGAGTGTGACTGCGCTACTTCCCAATTCACACTCACCCCCTATGTAACCTTTTTGGGGTGAATACAAACTGGTCCATTTTATTTAACTGCCAGAAAGGAGACTTAACAGGGCACAGCATGGCACGCGATTTTATTAAAACGTAGAGATTACATTTTCCTACAAGCTGATAAAAAAAGCCATCCACTCCTCGCCTCGAAAAACCAGCACCATTAAATGGGTATCAACTTTAGAAACAATCTATCATAAGTCCGAATAGCTCTCGCTATCAGGTTCAAATACACCTTCGTAGTTATTTCTTGTTAAGAAATTCAGGGGAAGGACCTGTCAGCAAGAGGTAAATTAGCACTATAGCCGAGGCCCCTCCCACTAACTAAATTGAACAGGTAATTTATTAATATCTCGGCAACAGTAAAGCATCCTGTAATAGATAAATATACTGACTAATGTAAACTCCCCCTGTTTACTCCAGGTAGAATTTCCTCCATATCTGTAGAGCTTAGCATAGCCCAGTATAGTCAATGGCAGACTTAAATGTATTTATAAATTTACACGAGGTAAGTCACTGTTCAGGTAATGTGATAGCATCATTGATACAGGAAAAGGACTGATTGAGAGAACCTATTTGCATAATAATATTATAGTTAACACTTCAGGTGCCCAATTTCCAGTGCCAGGAAGCAAAGTAAAAGTGAAAAAAACCCGTTGCAAAATAATGATGCAGATTAACTTTCGCAAATGTTCTGCACTGAGCGATGCTTAAGAGCTCAGAGTGTCAGGGGAACCTGCTAGGCACGGTCCACATCAGCAGTGGAGCGCTGCTAATTACACGGGACAGTTTCAAGTACAGATCGACTGAGTTTAGAACTCCTAGAAAAATCCATTGAGGCTTTTAAAATTTTCACTTTAGTTTCTCCTTCAACACTTAAAATACTAATACCTTCGGGTTTGGTTTTGGACAGAATTCCCCACATTATTACAGGAGGGGCAAACTGAATAGAATGTCACTGGTAAACACCTAGATCACACTTATAAGTGTTTGGTTGTAATCCAAGGACAGCTCCTTTTGTCTGCATTCAAGGTTTTATTACCACTCTCCAAGCGATAAATCATGTGCCCAATTGTTCTCATTAACCGCACATTAGGGTAAGTTCTTAAAGGCAACTGGTGTCTCAAAACAGTATAGGTTATTGAAAGCCTGCGAATATCCCTTTATAATGATCTCCATCACGATCCTCTGTCTGGAGCCTTGCGGAAGATGACATTGGTGTATTCTCCAAGCAGTTTGTGTGACATCCACCCTGACCTCTGCCCCCCCCCCACGCCCGCCCTCTGCGCCCAGGGTTTAACGCAATGCTCAGTAAGACTTAATGCTGGGTGGGGAAAATCAGGTAGTACCGTGTGGAAAAATGTGACAGTTGAGAAGGAGCCTATGAATGCAGACAGGCTGGTCCCGCATGACTACAGTCTTGTCACATTGTGCTGAAAACAGTAAGGTTTCAAGCGAGGAAGTAATATGCTGACTTTTTTCTCACAAATGTACTCTGAGATATGAATTTAGGTTTTATTTTGAAGGTGTTAGGAAGGGCTTTTATAATGCCTTTACATTGTTGGAAGAATTTGGACCAAAGTTACCCTTGTAGGGTGAGGGGTCATCTGGGTGGGGGTCATTAAGGGTGGATGTCATTAAAGGGTGAGGTCTTAAGAGGTGGGGTCAGTTAAGGTGGGTCATTAAGGTGGTGTCATTAAGGTGGGGTCATTAAGAGGGGTCATTAAGGGTGGTGTTGATTACGGGTGGGGGTGATTAAGTGGGGTCATTAAGGTGAGGTCATTATGGTTGGGGGTCATTAGGTGGGGGTGGGGGTCGATTAAGGGTGGGTCATTAAGGTTTGAGGGGACGAGATTACTCATCAGCGCGACAGATCCCATTGAATGGCTGACATTACACTGCCAGTTGAAGCAGAATTTTGGGACCACAGGAAATTTGCAGTAATTCATTCCATTCCCGTACACCAGAAATGGGGATGTGCATGTCTAGAATTCCACCCGCATTATAACAGGGAGCCGTGCAGTCAGATCCTAAGCCTTTCCTGTGCTAGACAGCCCTCCATGATCTCATTTGGCTCCATATAAATAGGAGGGGCTTTAAAACTTAATCCTACCATCAAAGGAAAGCTGACATAGCTTCCGAAGCTCTCGTCCATGAATAAGGGATTCCCCAGCCTCAGTGGATCTTAGCCATTTCATTGTGGATTCAGGGGTCAGTCCATTGGCTCCATGTTCTCCCTCATCACCTAAACAAACTAGATTTTCCATATGCGAGAAAACATGAAGCTTCACGCTATGGTCTGTCCAGAGTACATCCCTTCCAACAATGTTATATAGTCAGAATTCAACGGAGAAATAAATAAACCTACAATGAAGAAATGGACGGACTGGTATCTTGGCCACCTAATCCCCACATGTTCTCTTTCCTAAGTTGTCCAGTGAAAGGGATTGGCTACCAAACTAATAGTGGGGCGTGCCATCTGTAAAAGTTCCCTGGCAGTAGTTTAGATGGAGCGGGTTTGCACCAAAAATAATGGTCACAGACCAAGCTTGTGCAATTCTAACCACATGTTGGTAAAGTAAAATTTCCTAAGCAAACCTAATCAGACTGAGATGTGAGACACGGATCTAGATTTTGCAAGGCTTGCTTCGTCTTCTTACCAGTGTTTGTCCTTTCACATTATGAAACACCAAGATGGCATCAGTTTATAATCATGGTGTTAGCTACGTGTCAATCAGTTAATCAGTGTTTAGCTATGTCATCATGTTATAATCAGTGTTTTAGCTATGTCATCAGTTATAATCAGTGGTTTTAGCTATTATCATCTTATCTGTTAGATTATCAGCTAGTGGTTTAGCTATGTGCATCACGTTTATACATGGTTTAGCTATGTCAGTCCTTATAATCGAGGTTTCGCTATGTCTCCATTATAATCCGTGTTTAGCGATCGTCACTTATAATCAGTGTTTAGCTATGGTCTCAGTTTATAATCAGTTGTTTAGCTATGTCGCAGTATCATTTTATCTATCAATCAGTGTTTAGCTATGTCTGTCATTGTATCATCATGTTTAAGCGTATGTCGTCAGTTATAAATCAGGTGTTTAGCTATGGCATCGTGTTATAAATCAGTGTTTAGCTATGGCATCCGCAGTTATAATAGGAGTGTTTACTATGGATTCGTCAGTTATAATCAGTGTTTAGCATGTCATCGGTTATAATCAGTGTTTAGCTATCATCGGTTATATCATTGTTTACTAGGTGTCTGCGGTTATAATCATTTTTTATGATATGTCATCGTTATAATCAATGTTGATCTAGTCGATCGGTTATATCCAGTGTTTACTAATGGTCATTCGGTTTTAATCAATGTTTTAAAGCCTATTTCCATCCGTTATAAGCAGTGTTTATCTAATGTCATCGGTTATAACAGGGTTGCTATGGTCATCAGTTAAAATCAGAGGTTTTTTCGCTAGGGGTCATCAGTTATAATCACGTTTCGCTATGTATCAGTTATAATGAGGGTTTAGACTATGTCCATAGTTATACATCATTGTTTAGCTATTCTCATCAGTTATAGCAGTGTTTAGCTATGGTCATCAGTTATAATCGCGTGGTTTAAGCTATGTCATCCAGGTTATAATCAGTGTGTTAGGCGTGTATATCCAGCTTATAATCGGTTTCGTTAGCTATGTCATCGTTATAATCGTGTTTAGCTATGTCCTCCGGTTTATATAAGTCATGTTTAGCTAGTCATCGTTATAAAGCAGTGTTAGCTATGTCTGTCAGTAATAATCAGTGTTTAGGACTATGTCCTCAGTTATAATCAGTGTTTGGCTATTTCTCAGTTATAAATCAGTGTTTAGCTATGTACATCACGTCTATAGTCATGGTTTTAGCTTTCCAGTAAGTGTTTCTATTTCTCAGTTTATATAGTGTTTAGTCTGCAATCACTTATATCAGTGTTTAGCTATGGTCAGTCATGTTAATCAGTGTTTTACTATGGTCAGTCACGTTATAATCAGTGTTTAGCTATGGGCATCGACTTATAACATTGTGTAGCTATGGCATCAGGGCATCATCACTTATAATCAGGTTTAGCTATGGGCATCATTCTATTCATGTTTAGCTATGGCACAGTTATAATCAGGGTTTTAGCTATGTCAGTCAGTTTACTCAGTGTTTAGGCTATGTCATCGCTTATAATCAGTGTTTAGCTATGTCATCATTAGAATCAGTGTTTAGCTCTGTCATAGTTGATAATCGTGTTTAGCTATGCATCACTTATAATAGGTGGTTTAGCTATGCAACTGCACTATAATCAGTGTTTAGCTAGTGCATCAACTTATATCAGTGGTTAGCTAATTGCATCACGTTAGCATCAGTGTTTAACTATGGCAACTTATAAATCCAGTGTTTAGGCTAATGGCATCACTATAATCGATGGTTTAGCTATGGCATCACTTATAATGCATGTTTAAGGAAATAGCTATGCATCACTACCTAATCCTTGTTTAGTACTATGGCATCACTTACCTCAGTGTTTACTATGCACAGTTATAATCAGTGTTTAGCTATGGCCTCATTTATCATCAGGGTTTAAGCTATGTTCTCCGTTATAAATTCATGTTTACTATGTCATCAGTTATCAACATTGTTGAGGTGTAGGTACATATTGTACGGATGGGGTACAGTAAATGATATCATAATGTAGGTGTACGTGATAGTAAATTGTACAGTAAAGTGTATAACAGTAGGTGTAGGTACAGTAATTAGGGATGGGGTACAGTAAAGGTATACGTATGTAGGGTAGCAGTGATAGTATGTCCGTAAAGTGGTATACAGTAATGTGTAGGGTACAGTCAGTATGGGATGGGGGTTACATAAATGATATACAGATAATGTGGGTACAGTGATAGTAATGTACAGTAATGGTTCAGTATTGTGTAGGGGTCCTTAATGTAATGGATGGGTACAGTAAATGTATACAGGTATGTAGGTACAGTGATAGTTGTACAGTAATGGTATACAGTAGGTGTAGGGTGTCAGTAATGTACGGGAATGGGTACGTAAATGATATCCGTATTTAGGGTACAGTGATAGTAATGTACAGTAAAGTGGTATACCAGTATGTTAGGGTACCGTAATGTATGGGATGGGAGTACATTAAATGTAGGGTATCAGTGATAGTTAATGTACAGTAATTGGTAACAAGTATGTGTATGGGTACAGTAATGTACGGGATGGGGTCGTAAATGAAATACCAGTAATGTAGGGTACAGTGATATAATGTCAGTAAGTGGTATACCGAATTGTGGGTACGTAATGTATGGAATGGGGTACAGTAATGATATACTTAAGATAGGGTACAGTGATAGTAATGTACAGTAAAGTGGTATACAGTAGGTGTAGGGTACAGTAATGTCGGGGTGGGGTACCGTAAATAATACAGTAATTAGGGTACAGTGATAGTAATGTACAGTAAAGTGGTATAGGTCTGTTTCGGGTACAGTAATGTCGGGAATGGGGTTACAGTAACGTGGATATATCAGTATGTAGGGTACAGTGATAGTCAATGTAATGTGGTTAGCAGTATGTGTAGGATACAGTAATGTACGGGATGGGGTACATAAATGATATACAGTAATGCAGGGTACAGTGATAGTAATGTACGTACATTGTATACAGTATGTGTAGGGTACAGTAAATGTACGGGATGGGGTACATTAAAAGATGTACTTGATAGTAATGTACAGTAAGTGGTATCAGTATGTTAGGGGTACAGTAATGTACGGGATGTGGGTACAGTAAATGATATACAGTAATATAGGGTACAAGTGATAGTAATGTCAGTAAAAGTGGTATATAGTATGTGTCGGGTACAGTAAACTGTACGGATGGGGTAGAATAAAGTGATATACAGTATGTAAGGTATAGTAATGTACAGGATGGGGGTCCGCGTGTATGATGGTTACGGTAAAGTGAATACGTAAAATGGGGTACAGTGATGTAAAGTGAATATACCGTATTATAAGGTAACAGTGAAGTATCGTAGTAATGTACGAGGTATAAAGTAATGTTTAGGTACAGTAAAGTAATATAGGTACGCGATGTAAATGATATACAGTATCTGTAAGGTACAGTACATGTACAGATGGGGTACATAAAGTGATCTACAGTAATGTAGGGTACAGTGATAGTAATGTACAGTAAAGTGGTATACATATTGTAATGTAACAGTGATGTATGCACAGTGTGGGTTACACTACTGAACCGTTTGGGTGGTATACGTATTAAGGTACATGATGTAATGCACCGTGGGTTCACACAGAACTCGTTTGGGGGGTATAACGTATTGTAAGGTACAGTATGTAATGCACAGGTGGGTTCACACTAATGAACCGTTTGGGGTGGTATAATACAGTATGTAGGTAACAGTGATGTAATGTACGGGTGGGTTTACACTAATGAACCGGTTGGGGATGGTATACATATTGTAAGTAGTACAGTGGATGTACTGTTACTATGTGGGGTTACACTAATGAACCGGTTGGGGTGGTATACATATTGTAGGTACGTGATGTAATGTACAGTGTGGGTTACACTAAGGTGAACCGGTTGGGGTGGTATACAGTAGTGTAAATGTCACAGTGATGTAATGTACAGGGGGGTTACCCTACTGAACCGTTTGGGGTGGTATACAGTATTGTAATGTACAATGATGTAATGGACAGGGTGGGTTACACTAATGAACCTGTTGGGGTGGTATCCAGTATTGTAATGTTTACACAGTGATGTAATTTAACAGGTGGATTACACTAGATGAACCGGTTTGGGTGGATACATATTGGTAGGTCACAGTGATGTAATGTAACAGGTGGGTACCTAAGACCGGTTGGGGTGTATCAGTATTTAATGTCATGATGTAATGCAGGGTGGGTACACTAATGAACCGTTGGGTGTGGTATACAGTATTGTAAGGTACAGTGGATGTAATGTACAGGGTGGGTTACACTAATGAACCGGTTGGGGTGGTATACAGTATTGTATGTACAATGATGTAATGCACGGGGTGGGTTACACTAATAACCGGTTTGGGGGGGTATACCGTATTGTAAGGTACAGTGTGTATTACAGGGGGTGTCAACTATGACCGTTGGGGGTGGTATCATATTGTTGTCAAATGATTAATGCACAGGGGGTTACACTAATGACCCGGTTGGGGTGGTATACAGTTGTAAGGTCAGTGAGTAATGTACAGGGTTGGTTACACTAATGAACCGGTTGGTTGGTATACAGTATTGTAATGTACAAGGGTGGGTTACACTAATGAACCGTTTTGGGGGTGTATACAGTATTGTAGGTACAGTGATGTAATGCACAGGGTGGTTTACACTAATGAACCGGTTGGGGTGTATACAGTAATGGTAAAGTACAGTGATGTAATGTACCAGGGTGGGTTACACAGAGAACCGGTTGGGGTGGTATACAGTATTGTAAGGTACAGTGATGTAATGCACAGGGTGGGGTTACACTAATGACCCGTTGGGGTGGTATAACATATTGTAGGTACAGTGATGTAATGTACACAGGGTGGGTTACCCTAATGAACCGGTTGGGGTGGGTATACAGTATTTAGAGTACAGTGATGTTAAGCACATGGTGGTTACACTAATAACCGGTTGGGGTGGTATACAGTATTGTAAAGTACAGTGATGTAAGTTGTACAGGGTGGTTAACTAATGAACCGTTTGGGTGGTATACGTATTGTAAGGTACAGTGCTGTAATGTACAGGGTGGGTTACCTAATAACCGGTTTGGGGTGGTGATACAGTATTGTAAGGTACGTGTGTAATGCAAGGGTGGGTTACACTACTGACCGTTGGAGGTGGTATCGTATTGTAAAGTACAGTGCTTTAATGTACAGGGTTTACCTAATAAGCGGTTGGGGTGGTGTTACAGTATTGTAATGTACAATGATGTAATGCACAGGGTGGGTACACTAATGAACCGGTTGGGGTGGTATAACAGTATTGTAAAAGTACAGTTGATTTAATGTACAGGGTGGGTACAACTAATGAACCAGTTGGGGTGGTATACAGTCTTGTAAAGTACAGTGATGTAATGTACAGGGTGGGTTACACTAATGAACCGTTTGGGGTGGTGTACAGTCATTTAAAGGTACAGTGATGTAATGTAACAGGGTGGGGTTACACTAATAAACCGGTTGGGGTGTTATACAGTATTGTAATGTACAATGAGTAATGTACGGGGGGGTTACGCTAATGAAACCGTTTGGGGTTGGTAATACAGTATTGTAAGGTACAGTGATGTAAATGTACGGGGTGGGTTACACTAATGAACCGTTTGGGGTGGTATACATTATTGTAAGGTACATGATGTAATGTACAGGGTGGGTTACACTAATGAACCGGTTGGGGTGGTATACAGTATTGAACCGGTTGGGGTGGTATACAGTATTGTAAGGTACAGTGATGTAATGTACAGGTGTGGGTTACACTAATGAACCGGTTGGGGTGGTATACAGTATTGTAGTACAGTGATGTATGTACAGGGTGGGTTTACTAATGACCGGTTGGGTGGTATACAGTATTGTAAGGTACAGTGATTGTAATGTCACAGGGTGGGTTACACTAATGAACCGGTTGGGGTGGTATACAGTATGGTAAGGTACAGTGATGTAATGCACAGGGTGGGTTACACTAATGAACCGGTTTGGGGTGGTATACGTATGTACGGTACAGTGATGATGCCAGGTGTGGGTACAGATGAACCGGTTGGTGAGTATACAGTATTGTAAGTACGTGATGTAATGTACAGGGTGGGTTACCCTATGAAACGGTTGAGGTGGTAATACGTATTGTAAGGTACATGATGTAATGTACAGGTGGGTTACACTAATGAACCGGTTGGGGTTGTTACAGTATGGTAAGGTACATTGATTAATGCAGGGTGGGTTACACTAATAACCGGTTGGGGTGTATCCGTATTGTAAGGTACAGTGATGTAATGTTCAGGTGGGTTACACTAATGAACCGGTTGGGGTGGTATACAGTATTTGTAAGGTACGTGAATGTAATGCACCAGGGTGGTTAACACTAATGAACCGTTTGGTGTGGTATACAGTATTGTAAGGTACAGTGATGTAATGCACAGGGTGGGTTACACTAATGAACCGGTTGGGGTGGTATACAGTATTGTAAGGTACCGTGATGTATTTACAGTGGGTTACACTAATCTAACCGGTTGAGGTGGTATACGTATTGTAAGGTACAGTGATGTAATGTACAGGGTGGGTTTACACTTAATGAACCGGTTGGGGTTGTATACAGTATTGTAAGGTACATTGATGTAATGTACAGGGTGGGTTACAACTAATGAACCGGTTGGGTGTATACAGTACTTGTATGGTACAGTGATGTAATGTACAGGGGTGGGTTACACTACTGACCGGTTGGGTGGTATACAGTATTGTAATGTGCAGGGTGGTTCACTAATGAACCGGGTTTGGGTGGTATACAGTTATTGTAAGGTACAGTGATGTAATGTACAGGGGGTTAACACTACTGAACCTTTGGGGTGGTATACAGTATTGTAATGTACAGTGATGTATATGTGGTTGTTTTTTTTTAAATACCTGTATTTGTTTTTTCCAAACGAATGTGCAGTTTTTGTAAATGTGTTTTTTATTGACAAAGCTTTGTATATTATCCATGAAAAAAACATGGCAGTCCAGGAGATGATTTATATTGGTGGTTTTCTGGGGGATACAGAGGATGCTTAGCACTATATAATATATTGATATTTATTATTCTATAAATACACAGCTTATATGTATTGTAAGGTACAGTGATGTAATGTACAAGGGTGGGTTACCTAATGGAAACCGTTTGGGGTGGAATACAGTATGTTAATGTACAAGTGATGTAATGTACGGGGTGGGTTCACTATGACCGGTTGGGTGTGGGTATACAGTATTGTAGGTAGCATGATGTACATGTACAGGTGGGTTAACACTAATGACCGGTTGGGAGTGGTACATATTGTAAGGTCGTGAGTAATGTACAGGGTGGGTTACCTAAGATCCGTTGGGGTGGTATACATATTGTAAGTACAATGATTAATGCACGGGTGTGGTTCCACAATGACCGTTGGGGTGGTATACAGTTTGAAGTACACGGGGGTTACACTAATGAACCGGTTGGGGTGGTAACAGTATCGTAAGGTACAGGGTGGGTCACTAATTGAACCGGTTGGGGTGGTATCAGTTTGTTAAGTACCAGTGGATGTAATGTACATGGTGGGTCCACATGGAACCGGTTGGGTGGTTATACCAGTATTGTAGGTAACAGTGATGTACATCGTACTAGGTGGTAACACTAATGAACCGGTTGGGGTGTATCAGTATGTAAGGTACGGATTAATGTACAGTGTGGGTTACCTAATGAACCGGTTGTGTGGTATACAGTATTGTAGGTACA
The DNA here is from genome assembly GCA_019447015.1 of Hymenochirus boettgeri. Taxonomy (NCBI): domain Eukaryota; kingdom Metazoa; phylum Chordata; class Amphibia; order Anura; family Pipidae; genus Hymenochirus; species Hymenochirus boettgeri. The sequence continues at coordinate 11,717 of JAACNH010005585.1, forward strand.
GTGATGTAATGTACAGGGTGGGTTACACTAATGACCCGGTTGGGGTGGTATACAGTATTGTAAGGTACAGGATGTATGTACGGGTGGGTGGTTACACTATGAACCGGTTGGGTGGTAGTAACCAGTAATTGTAAGGTACAGTGATGTAATGCACGGGTGGGTTTACACTAATGAATCCGGTTGGGGTGGTATACAGTATTGTAAGTACAGTGATGTAATGCACAGGGTGGGTTCCACTAATGAACCGGTTTGGGGTGGTATACAAGTATTGTAAGGTACAGTGATGTATGTACTGTGGGTTACCACTAATGAACCGGTTGAGGTGGTATACAGTAGGTAGGTACAGTGATGTAATGTACAGGGTGGGTTACACTATGAACCGTTGGGGTGGTAATACAGTATTGTAAGGTACATTGATGTAATGTACAGGTTGTTTTACACTAATGAACCGGTTGGGGTGGTATACCGTTTTGTATGGTACAGTGATGTAATGTACGGGGTGGTTACACTAATGAACCGGTTGGGGTGGTATACAGTTATTGTAATGTACAGGGTGGGTTACACTCAATGAACCGGTGGGGTGGTATACAGTATTGTAGGTTACGTGATGTAAATGTACAGTGTGTGTTCCGAATGACACGGTTGGGGTGTATACATTTTGTAATGTACAGGGTGGGTTACCTAATGAACCGTTGGGGTGGTATACAGTATTGTAAGGTCATTTATGTAATGTACAGGGTGGGTTACACAATGAACCGGTTGGGTGGTAGTACAGTATTGTAAGGTAACAGTGATGTATATTGTGGTGTTTTTGTAAATACGCTGTATTGGTTTTTTCCATAACGAGGTGCAGTTTTTGTAAAATGGTGTTTTTTAATTGACAGAGCTTTGTATATTATCATGAAACAACATGGCAGTACCAGGAGATGATTTATATTGGTGGTTCTGGGTGAAAAGGATGCTTTAGCACTATATAATATAATTATATTTATTATTCTATAATACACCGCTTAGTCCTTGGGTTGTGTTTCATTAAATGGGCTCTGTCTCTAACACGTCAGAGATCCCCATCGGGGCCTAATACGGTCTTCATAGAAATTGTTTTTGTGTAAATCCAGCCCCGGTCTCTCCTGTGTCTTGTACTTATCCTGGCATTAAACCAGCGCTGTGGGATTTCTCTGCCACCAGAGTCACCGACGCGTTTCACTTTGTCCCTTTTCTCTTCTGACATTTGCAAGATAAGACTTGACATTTGTGAAACGATCTTAGCGGGGAGAAGTCAGGACTTTGAGGGAACGTGATTGGTTATTGTAAAATTCCTTTATCGTTCGATCCTTTTAGCCACATCAGGTCGCAACTAAAATATAAATATTTTTATACAATCAAAATCACTGACCTTTCCCGATCATCGGAACGTCCCGCTATAAAAAAAAGCGCTGCCCACGAGACTTTAAAAGGAATTGCTTATATAGGTCTTTCGACCCTATATGAACACAATGTAAGCAGCACTTACTCCCCTGACTATCTGTGTGGGCAAGCATGCTCGTAATCCCTATGAGGGCAGCATTGGAAGGATTTTCCCACCATGCAGTTCATGTACCAACTGTCACCATTCTAGGTACAGCAAAAGTATACATAACAGAAAAGTTTATGATCCTAATATGCACTAGATTGATGTTAGAATAGGACATGTTTCAGATTGGATATCTAAAGAAATCGGGGGCAGATGAACAAATAAATGGTACAAGTGAAGAATTTAATTTTCATTAATGGGCAATTTAAAAACGATCCATTTCCCGGTGTATATACCCTTTAATACTTGGTACCCTCTTGCGTCCATGTTTACACCGCTATTAAAAGGTGAAGTTAGAAAACCTAAAGTGTAAATTTTATTCCAATTCTCTGTGAATGGGGATATTGATCCAGTATATATTAGGCGTAACAAAATATATTGGGGCCTGGAGCTGAAGTGGGTTTATACAAGGTCTTAAACAATATCTAGTGTCCTTTAAAGGGACACTATACTGAAAATGACTTTGCCTCATATTAATCTATAATTGAATACATGTAAGTGCACTTACTCTGATTGCATGTATTGCTTGCATGCCTTCAATCCAGCCACATTTGTTTAGGAAGTCATACCCCCTCCCTCTTTTAACCACTCCCACTTCCATCTGACCTGACTTTCTCCCCCACACACCAACTGTCAAGCCTGCACACAGCACACAGCATTCCAACTGTCAAATCTCTGTCCACCATTCCAGCTACAGTAAAACTACTCACAGATAGTTTTTGAGAGGGCAAGGAACTTGATTGACACTGAAATATAAGAAGTTTTAGATTGGATATCTAAAGAATAGGGGGCAGGTCAGCAAAAAATGATACAGTGATGGTTGGGAAGATTATTGTTCCCGTTATGGTCAATTTAATATATCCTATTGTTCCGGTATAGATGCCCTTTAACTCCTGGGGTTTTAAACTTACACAACTTCAACTTCGCTGGCCGTTTAAGGCCATAGTAGTGTTTGCGCCTCTCTCTGTTATTTGGACTAAAGGCCACGCTGCTTGTTTCTTGTTGCCAGTTGTGTTTGTAATATTCTGAAAAAGGTTATTCCCTTTTTGTGTTTTATAATTGACGGCTGGAAGTGGAGCGCTTGTACACTAGTCACAGGAAATATCTCTGTATTCAGTTAGATCACTGACTTGAAGTTTAGTTCTTAAAGACGTTCGCTAGTCTCCGACTGGATCTCTCAATTCAGAAATTGATCTAACTGAATACCACAAAATGTACGATTACCTGGTACCCAGATAGGCCGTGACCCTGGACGATGAATATCGCGGATAGGCCGTAACCTGGACGGATGAGACCTTTACACAGGAAAATAAAGGGTCTGTACCTTAACAAACCTTGTTCTGTTATTTAGTAAGATTGCTAATCAGGAGGTGTATAGAGTAAAGCGCCTGTGCAGTGTCTGTATCACTTGATTGTTCTGATCCTTAGGACTGGTAATGTTTTGTCCAGGAAACCCGCAGAGCCTAATTACTGGTTTAAATTGCTGCACTAATTCTGACTGTCTCGGCGTATAGGGGCTATACACACAAACACTGACTTAATCCGTCAAATCCAACGTCTGCCAATTAAATCTCCAATGTTCATCAAAAGTCATTGGAACCTGAGAAAGAAATGTCTGTAACAAACGAAAATAGAAATCGCTCTGATATAAATGCCAAGTCTGTTAATATCTCTGCACTGCGCCCCCTAGTGTATAATAAAGGTAAATTGCAGCTGTAGACTTACTTAAAGGGCAAGGGATTGTCTGGACATGTATAATTAGTGTCCAGAGACTGGAGTCACCTGTAGTCATTTACCTGTATTAAATCATTTACCTTATTATTTTAAGTAGGCAGACGCGCAAAGCAGTAGCCAATCAGGACATTTTGATAATCCAGTCTGTCCCTTGCCAATCCCTATACGAATATGTTGTACAGACATGTTCATGGAATTTTGATTTGCCAGTGATTTCCATGCATATCTTTTGTGATGCGATTAAGCGTGTAGTTCCAAGCCTGGACCAAATGTGGTTGGCACCTGGAAGTCTCTAGTTCTTAAAGGGCATCTAGCTGAAAAAGTTTAAATTGTCTATTAACTGGAAACTCTAATTGTTTATCCGTCTGAACCTACTTACATTTCAGCTGTCAATCAAGTGCCTTAGTAGGCATAAACTCTTCTGCAGTGTGCATATGTGTAATTGCATGATGGTAATTCCATTTTCCAATGCTTCCTCATAATAGCGATTACAGAGCATGCTTGCCCTAAATAGAAAGTCTGGTCAGATGGAAGGAGGTGTCATTGAAGAAGGGAGGGGAGAGACTGAGCCTAAGCAATAAAGAACAGAATTGAAGGCATGCAGCATCACAACCTCTGCATAAGGTCTACTTATCTTAGTAATTTAAATTTTAAAATGAAGGCAAGTATTTTTTCATTATAGTTTGCCCTTTAAAGAGCCCATAAAAGGTAAGTAGAGGCACTTTGAAGTTTATTTTGCAGGGATTAAAGTACCAACTTGCTCAACATAACAAAACAATTAATACGATTCCCCCACTTACATACAGAGACTAACAAAGAAGTTGTCTCCTCAAGTGCTTTCTGTTTAAAAGAGCCCTCTCCAGCCTTTCAACAAGTTCAGGATTATGTCTCTAGATTCTCTGGATCTTAGGTTGTAGGCTTGTGAACGTTGCACTTCCTTGTCTGTCTGAATCTGTGACAGGCACATGATAGTGTGTAGAAAGCACCACCCCCCCAAAGAAATTGACTTTTATGAGCTAGTTACAGACCTGCATTGATTCTCTGTCATTACTCTACCTATGTTAACTCTAGAAAGGATCACATAATCACATTCAAATATAGCACTAAAAAAAAAACTTAATTATCGTCAAAAAGGTTAAACAATTTTAAAACATACCACTGTTTTATATCTGGAGGATTAAGCCTAGTTTTGGGCCACTGGCTATTGTACAGATAAGGGCCTGCACCAAATTTGTAGGTCACACCCCTTTCTCTGCCCACTGTAAGCCCGCCCATTGGGTACAAAATAGTTAAATCAATAGTGTAAAGTAACTATAAGTCACTTAAGCATAATAAAAACTGCATAATTCATGGCAGCTATGAATAATGGTTAAAATGAACTGGTTAATGGTTAAAATAAGCTTCCCAGCATTCCTTACCAGACAGTGTGGCATCTTTCAGGGCAGCAATAAATATTACAATTTTGGTAAAAATTAAAGGGCATGTCCATCCTCAAACCAAATTTCAAATTTAAACTAATTGACCCTCACTTGGTTAAAATTCCCCCGTACGCTCCTAAACCTACAACCCCCACCCGATCCCTCGCGTCTCTTCTAATTACAGGCTCCAGACTTTCAGCAGATGTTAAAGGTAATTGTTTGGAGGTAAGTTTTTAACCTGGGACACACGAAGTGTCTTAAGGTGGGTACCACAGTACCTACCTCCAGATTGATAGATGAAGGGAAGACAGGCGTGAATGGTCTCGCTATATAAGTAGGGGGAACGTTTGATTGTCACCATACTTTTGGCGGTCAAAATGACCGTTTCTGTGCAATTCCTGTATCGCCAATGTGTGTACCCAGCTTTAGTTTATTTAATACTGCAAAGCAAAACTTGGGTAGATCCATTGCTAAAAATTTAGGATTGCTTTCCGAGAATGTCAGAGACCATTTTCCCCATTTGGTAGGTGAAATACGGTAATGATGAATACGGTAATGAACGCCTTTATTATAATTTACTGGAAACCGAATGGCACTCAGAGATGCAAACGTTTTTTTTGCACACGTTTACCATCCTAAAATTCTGTTTAGTCTCTTTTTTTTTTTTTTTTTTTTTTTTGTTCCTGATCAAATTTCCTATATTTGTAATTGAGGCTTAGTTTCCTTCCCTTGAAATTGTGGAACTCCTATTGCGTTTGCTTTGATTATCTCCTGGGGACTTTTGGGCAGCTTGTGAAGACTATCAGGGTTTCAATAAAAGTTCTTATCGTTTAAAATGGTGCTAATTTTTGCCCCATTTGCCTAATTGTTGTGTGTTTGTGTGTGTGGTTGTAATCCGCAACTGCTCTTATACTGCTCTCTACCAACCTCAGTCTGCAGTTTAAAGATCGTAACCATTCATGGAACTCCGTATAGAAAGTGCAGTTAAGTGACATAGCTATCTATTCGTCTTGTAGTGAAGGCATGGTATGTATAGTCAGTAGATGGCCCTATCGTGCAGACTTGTTTGCCCTACCATGGTACAGGGCATTTTCCTGTGCCTAATAGAAAGCTCTGCTACCTATGTACACCTTGGGGAAAAAAAAAAAAATATTTTCGGCTTGTGCCTAGTTTTAAAATGATTTAAAATTTGGGAGCTGGACTCATGATGACCGAGGATACAAGTGGGCATGCTCAGAACCAAGACAGTGATGTCACAGCTCACAGTGCTAGCAGGAAAAAATACCATTTATACGGCTATAACTTTGGATAGACTGCACCCAGAAGCATGATCATAAAGTCATTTTAAAATAAGATTTATCCTCGGTGTGTGCAATATACTCGTTATATACGAATGTTCTCTTATACAGACACCGTTGTTAAAAAATATCAGGGAGATTCAATAAAAGTTCTTATCGTTAAAAATGGGCTAATTTTGCCCCAACCAATCAGAACGTATTTAACATTTGAAAGCTAACATCAGATTGGTTTGGGGCAAAATTAGCACCATTTAAACGATAAACTTTTATTGAATAACCCCCAATGTTTCTAACCACGTAGAGTCTCCGTGACTGGTGGATGAAATGTTCTGCTGTCTACTGGGTTTGAGCCCATCTCACCTCTATGGAAAATGGATTGGCCCTTCTATCTACCTCTCATCTAGAATTAATCCATCCCGTGTGGATGTCCCTCTTGGAATCTTAAAAATACATCATCTATTTTAGAAACATCAAGTTTATGGAAATTAAAATATTCACAGTGTTGTCTGTCTCTTGTACTGTCCCGTCGGCTGCTGCTTCAATAATGTATCTGACTGCTTTAGGCCACCAAGGAATAACATGTCCGTGTGGCTTGTGGCACATCTGTGTATGCCCATCGAGGGCTGAGTGTCTGGGATCCTTAATAGAAATAGTATTTCCCCCATGGTAAAAGGGTTTATGTGTCTCTGCACCTGGTGATGGCCTCACATGGGGATTAGAACAAGGAAATGATGGGAATGAATTTCTTTGTGATGGGGGGTCTGTGAAGTTAGGGGGGGGCGTGTGGATATAAATGTCTCTTATGGAGCAGGTTCAGTCGCCTACGTGGAGCGGGTTCGTGGCCGTACGTAGGGAGCGGTTCGGTGGCCGTACGTAGGGAGCGGGTTTCGGTGCCGTACGTAGGAGCGGTTCGGTGGCCGTACGTAGGGAGCAGGGTTCGGTGGCCGTACGTAGGGAAGCAGGTTTCGGTGGCCGTACGTAGGGAGCAGGTTTGTGGCCGTACGTAGGGAGCAGGGTTTCGGTGGCCGTCGTGGGATGCAGGTTCGGTTGGCCGTACTAGGGAGCAGGGTTCGGTGGCCGTACGTAGGGATGCAGGTTCGGTGGCCGTACGTAGGGAGCAGGGTTCGGTGCCGCGTCGTAGGAGCAGGGTTCGGTGGGCCGTCACGTAGGAGCAGGTTCGGTGCCGTACGTAGGGAGCGGGTTGGTGCCGTACGTAGGTAGCTCCCTGTGGCCTACGTAGGGACAGTTGATTATTAGATCCATTGATTAATTCCTGGTGTAGAACAGATTTCTGGAATATTCGGGCAGTTTCCTATTTCTGTTCGTTGACCTCAGACTCGGTTACAATCCATATATAAGGATTAAAGCGCCTCTTTCCGTGTAATTAGGAATTGATGTCGACAAGGAGATCCTTATTAGTTTTATTTTTGTGTTTTTGACAGTAGTTTGGAGAGTAAATAAATACAAATATGGAACAAATACAAAGCTAATATTATATTAGTAGTAGTAGTAATTGTTTATTATATTATATTCTCTCGCTTCATACTGAAGGCCCCTATCCGTGTCCTCACACGTGCTCTACTTAAAGGAATGGTTCACTCAAAGTGAGCTATGCCTTACCTCCGTTCCTCAATTAATTCACCAGCGACGGACGAAGAAAAAGAAACTTACCTTACACACGATTCTCCGCAGCCACATTGACAGGTCCCGACTGCTCCCTGGTTCAGAGTAACTATAGCGCGCATGCCCGATACCTGAACCGGGAAGTGGTTGGGACATGGCGCTGCTGCTGTGGATCGCGTGTAAGGGAAGTTTCTCGTCCGTCCTCCTGGCGAATTGATTGAAGAATGGGAGGTAAGGCATAGCTCCTTAACCTTTAATCAACAAATTAAGCAATTGTAAATTTTTTAACTATTCCTTTATTCAAAGTACTGGGAAATGTCTGGTCAGAGTCCTTTATAACCTTAGTTTTCAAACCTTAACATGAGTGAACGATTTAAAACATTTTTAATTATATAATTCGACAGATATAGTCACTCTGCATGCCAAAGCTAAACACTGTTT
>JAACNH010005586.1:0-2500 GCA_019447015.1 Hymenochirus boettgeri
ATTGTGCTACATTCGCCATATCTGTTCCACTACAAATTTCACAGTGTTCAAGTCAAAATCGCCTAAAATCTCTGACTTTTCAGAGTGATGTGGCGGGAATGAATTCGTTGCTTCTTATTAAATCGTGGTTTGAGATTGTTTCTCATTGATCAGTTAATGGTCAGTGTAATATTGTAAATAAAAACATATTTTCAGTACACTTGAATTTTTGATGAGGTCATGATATTCTTAGTAGAAGTCCCTTAGGCAGATGAGTGTGCTATTTTGTGCCATTAAGCACTATTTGTGCTATGTTGTTCTATTGTGTGGAATTTTGTGCTATTTCATGCGGTTTTGGTGCCATTAAGACATTTTTGCTATGTTGTTCTATTTTGTGGGAATTTGTGCTATTTCATGCGGTTTGTGTGCCGTTTGTGCTATTTTGTGGAATTAAGCACTATTTTGTGCTAGTGTTGGTAGTGTGTGCTATGTTGTTTATTTTGTGGTTATTTTTTATATTTGCGCTATTATTGAGATTTTGTTCACTTGTGCTATTTGTGCCATTAAGAACTATTTTGTGGTTGTTGGTAGTGTGGCTATGTTGTTCTATTTTGTCGTATTTTTTAATAATTTTGCGCTATTTATTGCGATTTGTGCCATTTTGCTATTTTGTGCCATTAAGCGATTTTTTGTGCTATATTGTGGTAGTGTGTGCTATGCTGGGCTATTTTGTGCTATAGTGTGCTATGCTGGGCTATTTTGTGCTATAGTGTGGTATTCTGTGTTATTTTGTGCTATAGTGTGGTATTCTGTGTTATTTTGTGCTATAGTGTGGTATTCTGTGCTGTGCTATTTTGCGCTATTTTGCAATGCGCTGTGGTTCCCACTAGGCAATGCGATGTGTTTGGACTTTAATGTTAATGGAAAAAAACAGGAAACGCAAAACACACAGAAAAAATGCACCAAAATGCTAAGATACTGCACAGTACGGCAGGGACCAGAAGGACCGTAGCTTGGAATGCTGCATGCAGTGTCTTGGCAGTAAAACACCTGGAAACACGGCTGAAATGAACTATATACACTCCGTGTGAGTGTGTCCTTAATGTGTGTTTTTTCAGTGTGTGAATTTGTGTTTTTTGATGAGAATGTGTCCTAAGGGCTCGGTCCCACTACTGAGTGTCGGAGCAGGATTTGCGCTCCGATCACTCTTCCGGTTCGCATTGCCAGTGCAACTACCGGGTAGTTCCCACTGTGTGTCCGATCCCCATGTAATGAGGGGTACATTACATGGGGGTACTTACATTGGGGTACATTACATGGGGGTACTTACATTGGGGTACATTACATGGGGTACTTACATTGGGGTACATTACATGGGGGTGCATTAAATAGGGGGTATATTACATGGTGGTGCATTACAGGGGGTACATTACATGTGGGTACGGTACATAGGGGGTACGATACAGGGAGTACATTAAATGGGGGTACATTACATGGGGTACATTACATGGGGGTAAATTACGTGGGGGGTGTTTTACATGGGGGGTACATTACATGGGGTGTACATTAAATAGGGGTTACATTACATGGGGTACATTACATGTGGGTATGTTACATGTGGGTACATTACATGTGGGTAAGCTACATGGGGGCATTACATGGGGGTGCATTACATTGGGGGGTACATTACATGGGGGGTGCTTTACGTGGGGGGTACATTACATGGGGGGTACATTACATGGGGTGTACATTACATGGGGGGTGCTTTACGTGGGGGGGTTAATAACATGGGGGTACATTAAATGGGGGTGCATTACATTGGGGGGTACATACATGGGGGGTGTTTTACATGGGGGGTACATACTGGGGTGTACATTACATGGGGGGTGCTTTACGTGGGGGGTACATTACATGGGGGGTACATTACATGGGGTGTACATTACATGGGGGGTGCTTTACGTGGGGGGTACAATACATGGGGGGTGGTAAATTAAATGGGGGTATGTTACATGTGGGTACATACATGTGGGGTACATAAACATGGGGGTACATTACATGGGGGTACATTACATGGGGGTGCATTACATGGGGGTGTTTACATGGGGGGTACATTACATGGGGTGTACATTACATGGGGGGTGCTTTACGTGGGGGGTACATTACAGTGGGGGGTACATTACATGGGGTGTACATTACATGGGGGGGCTTTATGTGGGGGTACATTACATGGGGGGTACATTACATGGGGGGTGCTTACCGGGGGGTACATTACATGGGTGTACATTACATGGGGGGGGCTTTACGTGGGGGGTACATTACATGGGGGGTACATTACATGGGGGTACATTACATGGGGGGTGCTTATGTGGGGGGTACATTACATGGGGGTACATTAAATGGGGGTATGTTACATGTGGGTAAATTACATGGGGTACGTTACATGGGGGTTACATTATATGGGGGTACATTACATGGGGTGCATTACATGGGGGTACATTACATGGGGGTGCTTTACATGGGG